>PVJA010013217.1:0-50072 GCA_004027025.1 Myocastor coypus | reverse complement strand
GACAATATGCAATATGTCAACTTTCAAAGAAAAAAAGGGGGAAAAGAAAAAAAAAGTAATGTGGATTTAGAAAGGTTAATGTTTAGTTGTTTGATCAATCTTATATACCTATATGTATTAATCTAAACTGATCCGATGATGAAAATATGTAATATAACCATTGTTAAATTTAAACAATAAAAGAATTGAAAAAAAAGAAGAGTTGAAGAAATATGGACAAAAATTCATAATTCACCAGTGCAGCCATCTTCTCCTTTGCTTTACTTTATAGGAAGGATTTTTACTAGTATTTTGATCTCTTTGTTACTTTCTGGCCCGGCGGGATGGCGCAACGATCTAAAGCACCTGCTTAAGCAAGCTTAGACAACCACAGGGAACACGGTTCCATTCCCTACACTACATGCTGTGCCAGCCCCACCTCCAGGGCAGGGTGAGTCAGCCATGAGATAAAACAATAATAATAATAATGATAATAATAATAATAATAATAATAATAATAATAATAATTGTTACTTGTCTGTTCAAGCTCTCTACTTACTCTGACTCAATCTTAGTAGATTATATTCTTATACAGATTTATCCATTTCTTTTCAATTAACTAATTTGTTGGCATGTAATTGTTCATAGTTATACCTTATATTTTTATTTATATATCATCTGTTATGATGTATTTCCAGTCACTGATGATTTTATTAGATTCTTCTTTCTGTTTTTCTTATCTTGCTAAACATTGATCTTTTTATTTTTTTTCAAAGAACCAACTCCTGGTTTTATTAATGTTTCTGTTGTCTAGCATTGCTTTTTGTTCTGTTATTTACTATTTCCATTTTTTCTGCTTACCCTAAATATTTGACATATAATATTAAGCTATTTTGAATAGATCTTTCTTTTTTAATGTAGATATTTATTGTTATCAGCTTCTCTCTTCTCTTAGACATGCTTTTGCTACAGTCCATACTTTTTGGTTTATTGTATTACTATTTTCAGTTATCCCAAGATATTTTTAAAACTTTCTTTTTGATTGAATGATTAGTTATTTTGGAGCATGTTGCTTAATTATTACATAGTGTAAGTTTTCCAAGATGCCTGCTATTAATTCTTGTTTGATATTTTGGGAATTGAAAAAGTACTACAAAATATCTGAATTTGTTAAGGTACTTCTTCGCTAACATATGTTCTTTCCTGGAGAGTTTTCTGTGTGTGCTAGAGAGTAATGTGTATTTGCTGCTGTAGAGTGGAAAGTTATGCATAGGTCTAATGTGCAATAGAAGTCTAGTATTTCCTTATTTATTTCTGATCTGAATTACTCTCTGGTGTTATTGTATCGCTATTTCTCCCTTGATACACATTAATATTTGCTTAATAGATTTCAATGACTTCTTAATGACCAAAAACTTTTATCATTAAATAATTCACTTTTTTGTCCCTGATGAAAATTTTTAACTTCTAGATTGAATTTTTATTTTCTTACTGACTAGTGATGTTGAGTATCTTTTTATGTACTTATTTAACATCCATCTATCTTCTTTAGTGAAGCATTTGTTCAAATATTTTGCTCATTATTGATTTTCATGATTGATTTTAATTTTTTCTTTTTATTGCATTGGTCCAATACTGATTATATATATGGTTATAATATTCATCAGAGGGAGATTGGAACTATACACGGTACATATTGCTTCTTTTTTCCTCATTCTCCTCCCCTTCCATCAGTTGTTTTCTTATTCAGTTTTGTGAGTTGTTTATATATTGCGAATATAATCTTTTACCAGGTTTGTATTTGTCACTAGGTATCTGGAGAAATTTTGTTTCAGGACACTCCACAGATAACAAAACCGGGATATTTTCAATTCCACTGTATGAAATGCTGTGTCATTTTCCTCGAACCCTTATACAGCCTTCTGTGTAATATAAATATTCTGTGTTACTTATCATGTATAATGCAATGAAAATGGTATGTAGATATTTGATATATGCTTAGTAAATAATATGAAAATATATGTACATGTTCACTATAGATTTTTATAAATACTCAATCCATTGTTAGTTGAATCTATAAATGTAGAACCCAGAAATCTGGAAGGTTGACAGTATATAACTTGTCTTATCACATTGTATTTTCAGATGATACTGTACCACTTCACATACAGCATACTTGATGCAATTGCATTTTCTTTATTTAGCTGGAGCCTTTTGTGTCTCGCTTGTAGATATACATAATTTCTTCTTCCCTGTAGACGCTCATAGTTTCCCAATCTGTTTTCAATACATAGAGAGTATGTCAGCCTGTAGGGGTTCTTTTATTTTCAGTATCCTCCCATTAAATTATTACTTGTCCATTGCATGCTTCAGTCAGAACTCCAACGGACCAGAGCTGTGAGTTTTACTGCTCATTTCTTACCAAGTTTGATAATTTTACTGGACATATCACTCTAAAGCAAATCATGTTCCTTAGCATAGTAGTGTCTTAGCTGAAAGTCATTAAATTCCTTCCAGAAAACTATGCAGTATTTTAGTTACCAAAGATGATTAATCTTTCAGAAAGCATGTCTATCTTCAAGAAATCAACTAATGGCCAAACAATGGCCATGAGTTATTTAGATGGCTGACAATGACAAAAGACCTTCAAAACACTGTACATGCTTTCAGGATAAATCCTGAGGACATCTGACTGACCTTGTCAGATAAAAAAAGTTGTATTTTTTAAAATATACGTCTTGCTTTATCTTGGTGTTAACCATCCAGCAGAAAAGCCTAACCATAAGGTGTAAAAAGTAAAGCCATATTAATATGCTGAGCTGTAAATGGCTGAAGTCAATAGCTTCCTAAATTGTCAGTTCTGCTGATAACCTACTATTATTCAATATTGGACTACATACACAGCTACTTCCTCTTAGTTCAATGAGAAGAAAGGTTTGCACTAATAGTGTTTAAAAAAGTTATCATGTCTGCATCTTGTACTCTGAACAACTACTATGAAGACAATATGCAATGTATTAATTATTGTAACTGTTCTAACGTGTTTTGAAACTGTCTTATCATTATTTCTTTCTCATTAAAATTAATAAAATTTAAGGAAAAGAAATCAACCAATGAGAAATGCTGGAGATTCTTCAGGAAATGAAAAGAATCCTTCATTGTTAGTGGGAGTATAAACTGGTACAACCACTGTGAAAATCAGTTCGGAGTTCCTCCAAAGACCAGAAACTAGAAATTTCACTTGATACAGCTACTCTTTCTAAATTTCTCCGTAAAATACATGATATTATAGTAATGTGGGCCATGAAGATAGCCCAGTGGTATAAGCAACTGTCAGGCAAGATCAAAATGCTCAGCATGATCCCTAGTAAAAAAATAAGTGACATCTGCAGACTCAAGTTTATACCAGCTCAATTCATGATAACTAAATCTTGGAAGTAGTGCATATGTGCATGGACAGAAGAATGGATAAAATTAAAGATATGAATTCAAATGTTATACTACTATGTCATACAGGACAAGCTCATCATTTATAGAAAAATTTAGTGTACCTTGCAACCATAACTTAAAGTGCAATAAAGTAAACATGCAGGCTTGAATACTGTAGTTTCTCTTATGTGGAATACCAAATATATAAAGTGCAAAATAAAAAAATAGTAGAAAAAAGGTGTGAAAAATATTATTGTAAGCCAGTGTACATAACATCTAGAAGTGTATCTTGATTAAGTACACAGCAGCACTTGAGTTCAAGAACATAATCGTTCTACAATTTTGGAAAAGACGGTCACACTTTTGTTCATGTGGGAAAGATGACAGTGTTTGTGACCTGATGCAGAGTTTATAGAAAAAATTGCCAAACTATTCTATTTGTAAACCAAATTCTTTTTAAAAATAAAAGGACAATAAACTGAGGTACCACTGTGTCATGTGTGTTTTTAAATTTTTTGCCCCATTAATCTGGCTGTGAATATGTATTTATGTTAATTAACTTGATAAGGTATTATAAAATACATGAAATACAAATAATTGAATCTGACGCTTTCAAAAAAGAGGGGAAATGGGCTGACGAAATGGTTCAGCAGTTTGAAGCACCTGTTTAGGCAAGCTTAGGGAACCACAGGGACCATGGTGTGATCCCTGGCAGCACATGCTGCACTCGCCCCACTCCCAGAGTAGGCTGAGCCAACCATAATACAAAAAATAATATAAATAAATAAATAAGGGGAGGAGAGTTGTGGGCATGTAGCAATTCCCCACAATGAATATAAACATTTTGTACTGTAAACATATACAAGAAATAAATTTTAAGGAGATAAGATTAAATCAAGTATACAAATAAAATATATGACTAAAGGGTACATATACAATTGATAGTAAAGACTAGGCATGATGGCGCTTGTCTGTAATCCCAGGTCTTGGGAGGCTGTAAGCAGGTGGATTATTATGAGTTCAATCTAATAGTAAATCCCTGGACATTCTGTAGACCCTTCCCTAAAATACAAAAAAGATAGATATTAATGTTACGTATTCAGATTCAGACATAACTCTCAAGTGATGTCCTTGCTAGGTGTCTCTCAAATCTATGAGTTGTACAATTAATTCCTAAGGAGAACTTAAAAATCAGAAGGAAATAAGATTATATTAGAGGAACCCTGTGATCTTTCTGTATTACCAATATTTGAAGCCTCCCAACCCAGATCCTGTAATGAAAATCCACATGATGCTACAATTTGCTAGCTTTCTAGCCAGGTAAAATAATCTTTTTGTCACTCATGTGTGCTTCTAGACCTGTTGACAAATGCATAACAGTTCAACACTAAGGCAGAGATGGCAGTAGGAACCATAGCAAACCGCAAATCAGAATCATTTTGGTAACACCGGCTATCACTGTGTCTTCACTTTTCTTTGGTCACATACTAGAGAGCACAGCCAGCGCAGATAATAGTAAGATAGTATTCTGGAGAAGAGTATTCTGGACAAGTGACAAGATGAAGACACAAAATATGAGATGTTATGCTGATCCCTCTAAATTAGGTTTTCTTTTATTATTATTCACTTTAATGAGAAAAAAAGAGATAAAATAGCAATGAAACAGTTTCAAATCAGGTTAACGCATCTTGTCCTGTGAACAACTATGAAGATAACAATATGCAGTGTGTTAATTATTGTAAATTAGAATTTCTAACCCTCCAAGCCATAGACTAGCATGATCCCTTGCCTGTTAGGACTGAATCAATATAGCAGGAGGTGAAAAGTGACCAGAAGAGTGAAGTTACAATTACACTTACTGCTCTCTGCTATCATCACATTATCACCTGAGCCCAGCCTCCTGGGCTAGCCAAAACATTAGATTTGCACATCAAATAGGAACACAAACTTATGTATTGTCCATGTGAGGAATCTAGGCTATGCACTCCTTATGAGAATCTAATCCTGAAACCACCTCTGTCTTCCCAACCCACATTGTCAGACAAAATTGTTCCACAAAATCAGTCCCTGGTGTCAAAGAGATTGGGGACCACTGCCTTAACCTCCATCTGTCCCAATTTCCCAAATAAGGCTTTCGTAAATAATAGCTAGGAATAGTATCCACACTTTTGATTGTTTTATAGAGAACTTCAGGGTCACTGTCCCTCATTCAGATGCCAAAGCCTTTTTTATTAGCCATCTAATGTGGATTTCTGAGAATCAAGATCCTCTGGACACTATTCTTAGCTTATTTTGTACACAGACCAGTAATATTCTCCCTGAGTCCTGCAAATTGTGTTCATACTACTCCTTTTATGAAATTCGTGCAATCAAACCACTTTGTTTTAGTTGAATATATGGTAGCCCTATAATACTTGCAGGAGAAGGTGCACCCGAACACTTGCCATCATGGAACAATTTTTCTGTAGGGAAAGATGCTGCATTGAGTCAAGATGTATTCCTCCTCACAGTTGTCCATTCAGAATATCTTCTTCATTTTTTTAGTTCTCACAAATTTATTAATATTGGTATCTTTATCTTTTTCTTTAGTGAACATTCAACCGATTACCTTTATAAGGATAAAGTGTGACCACTGATGCCACAGTCCTTGAAGACACTGGGACAAGGGTTACTTCTATCTCCTTAATCATGAGTTCCTTCAAGAGAGGAAGTTCAGTCTTCCTGCATTATTCTGGCCTATGTTGAACTCGGTTTCATGTTTTTCTTGTTTCAGAACCTTTGTTTGCTTATTCACTCATTTTTATGGCCGGCTCAGCCCACCGCGAGGGCAGGGCTGGCGCAGCATATGGTGCCGGGGATCGAACCATGGTCTCTAAAGCTGCCCAAGCTTTCCCAAGCAGGCGCTTTAGACCACTGAGCCATCCCGCTGGGCCCCTGAACTCGGGCTCATGTTACCTTGCCTCAAACTTTCCAGTAGATGGGCACAGCCAGGCTTATTTATCTTTTTCCCAAAAACTTCTTGCACTATGAATCACAGCCATAACAAGTTCACATACCTTCATAAGGTCTTCAAAATCTGAACCAAAGGAAGCCATCCAGATATGTCATTATCATTTCCACTTCTGGCTTTCCTGAAAACATGTATGCCCGTGGCTGGAGGCCTATTGTTTAGGACCTAAGTTCTCATCCTTTTTGCCACATAACTGGCCATAAAATCCCACCAAATGCCAAATTCCACCTGTGTAATTCACCATTCCACAAGGCAGTTCAATCTACTGAAAGCCAGAACATCTTCTTGTCATGACCTCACATTGCACGTTACCTACAACTACACTTGTCTACGTGATCTCATGACCACAGTTTGAATATTTCAGTAAAATTATTTGCAAGCCCTCCTGAGAACTTTCAAAAAAAGAAAGGAAAGGCTATTAACTTAATCCTTCTTTTCCTGGTGGCTGTGGAGTCTGCAGTTGTTAGGTTCTCCATAGGACCAGGGAAAATTGAAAGGAGCTTGCTTATATTATCTGGATGGCTGGGGTCTGCTGGCCTCATTGTAAAGCATGAATACTATTGATTTCTTCAGGTCTCAATCTTTAATAATAGTTAATAAACTAAATCCACTCTCCTAAGTAGGAACATGTTACCTCTCCTGAGCTTATAAATCCTCTCCTATACTCATCCTAATCAGATTCTCATTCATTTTCCAGTATTTGCCAGGAATTAGACTACATTTATCATGCCATGGTCAGAATTATACCTCACCCCTTCAGTTTTGATTCTTTTCACCACTATCCTGCCTTGTTTCATCTCCATAGCTCCAGCAAACAGAGAAACTAGAGAGCACAGTACAATATCTATTAGACTTTCAGGTGTCCAAAATTTCTGATGGTAGAACTATAGGCAATTCACTTAGGACATCTACTTTGTAGTTCAGAAGTGAAGTATGCGCTTTGATACACAAAAGGACCACCTTGGTTTAATCACTGCCTTCCTTTTGACTTATGGTCCATACCTAAAAAAAAAAAAAAATTACTCTTTCCACCTCACAGAATTATCCTCCCACCTTTCCTTTCAGTAGAACTTTTCCTCCCACTAGTGCTTGTGAGTGCTTGTTTCATGCTATGTTGTTTCAGGCTATAAGAAGCCAGCCTAAGCTATGTTCATGTGTCTTGATATTTTCTAGCCAAACCTCTAATTGATTTGATTTCTGTGACATTTTAAAGCCACCCACTCAGCTTCAAAGTTAAAAACTCTTGCAATTGTTCTTGTTTGCTGTTATTATTTAAATAAGAACAGGACACATAAAAATAACCTCAAGAACAAGCACACGGAAATATTTCCTTCCATGAAGTTAAAAGTAAAACATAAGAAAAATGTCCATTAGAATAACAGATATATTTATGTTGTCATAAGATATAAAATCATTCAGACATATGCATGCTGTACATTTTCATGCACATAAGATTTAAGTCATTTCCAGTTTGGGCAGAAATGTTATTCATACTGATTGAATTTCAACAAAAGATCAGGATCTACTTAACTTTTCCCACTCACTACTAAATTCTTGGCACATGTCAAACTCTCATTGAAAAGGCTTCATGGGGTGCACATGAAATGAAATGTGCTTGTGGTGGGATAAGTTCCTAGATTGCTGGGATCATACATTAAGCCAAAGCAAGCACATACGGAAATAAGCAAAGATGACAGCACTTGAGTTTTCAATCAGAAAGCACTAAAAGAAATTTTTGAGATAAGATTAGGCCTTTTGCTGCTTTACCACAAGTCATATGTGAAGGAAGATATGAAATATGCTGTATAGGTAGAAAAGTTTCGTACACTGGTTAGGAAGAGTAAGCACACTGAATTAGTGAGACTCTATGTCCTCCCTAAATACTGTGGAATTTTAACTAAAGGCTTCAAAATTAAATACAGGTAAAAGGTTTATTTGCCCTTGAAAGAATATCATATGTGATATCTGGGCCTGAATTTTGACTTCAGGCTGAGTGAGCTTTGTCAAATACTTGCTTGCTTTTGACTTTGCTTCTGCATCTGTAGAAAGGAAATAATAATGACAGTAATTCCAAGCTTGTTATAAGGATTAAATAATGTGCCATTGGAAGAATTTAGAGCATGGCACTTGTTTAAAAAATAAAAGCTGTATAATTTTAGCTCTAATTATACTTATGATGATTATAATGCAAAGGTTGATATTCATGGCTTTTCCTATGTAGTTCTGCGATTGGAGAACCATCATAATTGGCCAAGGATCAACAGAGAGAGGTAATTCTCCCATAAATAAGCATTAGAAAGATGGCGTCAGAAAATTCAAGATGCTGTAAAAAGTGGGTAAAACCCTGTGAATTTTATAGGCAATTTTTTTGAACTGGACTTTTGATCATATTTGCAAGTTGTGGTAGTGAATATGATTCTCCATGGCCACTACCACTGTAATAATGATCAAGGTAAAGGTTTCACTCTTACTAGAAACATGCCCTTATCAGGCTGCAGAGAGCTACCCAAAAGCTAGACTATATTTTTATGTATTTATTACAGGGTCTATAGGGTCTCATTATACATATGAGAATTGTAATGATCCTTCTGTTTTCAGTCTCCCAATCTCTGGGTTTACAGGCATGTTCTACCAGTCTCAGTCGCTATCTCAGTGCACCCTGGGGACAAAGCCTGCATGGTAGGCTGGGGTTTGAACCCCTGGCCCTTGTATCCACCTAAACCAGCACTTTAATCTGCTAGAATACTTTTTATTTGATTGAGCCTTGATTTTTCTATCGAAACCTTCCCTCACTGAGACATGGAAGCTGTGATACCCATGCTTCTTTCCATGAAGAACAGTAAAAGAAATGGTATTTCATGGTCCAGATTTTTTCATAGCCTCAACTTTCAGGAATAGCGACCTTGCCATGGACAGAAGATGCTTTTGCTTTCTCCAGAGTCTCAGCCTTGCATTTATACAGTGGCCCAGAAATAAAGAAAACAAAGAGACCTGTAGGGTTTATGACAGTGTAGGAACTTGAGTTTACCAGGGAGCTCCAGCCAGTTTTGTTTTGTTTTGGTAAAACATGCTTTCAGTGTGTAGTTTTGGCTGGCTGAACTCACTATGCAGCCAGGATAGCCTTAAATTCATAGTGATCGTCCTGCTTCAGCCTCCCAAGCACTTCATTTATAGGTATGCTCCACCAAGGCTTCCAATCAGTGTTCATAATCTAAGAAAATGGATACAGCAATTTAGGGCCTCCAAGATTTCAAGAGACACTATGAATCCAGATTTTTATATTTGATTTCATAATTTCTAACTGTTGGAAATTCTTCAAGTTTTAAAACAGCATATGTGTTGAAGATAATATTTCTATTTGCCACATGTGGCCTGCAGACTGCCAGATTGAGCCCTGTTTCTACATGGTATAATATCAGATTCTGGGCAGGGGGTTCCTTCTAATAACAAACATGTTTCTTATTTTCTGACTCTCCACTAAAACTGTGTCAGAGTCTTTCTTTCAAGATGCAAAGTCTCTGTCTTAGTTACTTTTCTTTTCTTGCTGGGAGAAAATACCTAATGCCCAAAATTAAGGAAGAATATGTTTATGTAGCTCAGTTAGTGAAGGTTTCAGTCCATACCCATTTAGCTCCAAGTCAGAGTGGTACGTGGCATGGGGCAGCCATTCATGACAGCAGAAAGCAACAAAGAGCCATAGGAGGAGCAGCTGATGCTACTAGCTAATCTCTCTGTCCTCCTTACTTTTATATGCAGAATATCTGGCCCAGTGCAAGTGCAACAGTAACACCCATCATGTTAGGATTGGATCAAAAATTAATCACAATCTCTAGAAACTACCTTGATGATTGCATGAGGCTTTTGGTCAACAACTAGACACAAACCATAACCATCTACCTTTTGGAGATATTAAAAGCTATCACTCATTGAATGTTTATGTTAGCAGGATCATTGTGCGTACATAGCAAGTGAAGGGAAGAGAAAGCTGTACAGGTGCGTAGGATTAGGATAGGCCAGTAGAATGTACACGAAGAATTCTTTGCACTGATATTCACTATTGTTGCAACCTTGAGAACTTTTCTTTTTTGACATTCATTTTTCCTTATTTGTGAAAGGGGACTAATAATTGCTACCTCATGGAATTGTGGCAACAGTCAGGGGGAATAAAAGATAACAAATTTCTGGCCCAGAGCAAACTATCTAGATGCAACTTTTGTCTACAAGGGAAGAGGAAATGATTGTCAGGGTCAATTCTAAAGTCATGGGGAGAGGGTCACGTAGACTGTTAGAAAATGATCAGAAATGGTCAGAAGGCAGGAAGGAGCTGTGAACAATTAGAGCATATCATTCTTTGGCCAGAAGCCCAGCTCATACAGGGGGATAATATGCAAAGGAAGAAATAAGCACTACAATAATAACTCAAAAATACAGCCTGTTATATTAACCTTCATTCTAAGCTTACACAAGTCTAATTAATCTTTTCAATATTTTTGGTAACTATGTTTGTCTGCATACTGTTTCTTTGAATTCTTTGCCGAAATCAATGTTCCACACCTATATGTCTTACTTCTGTAACACATGAGTTAATTGTAAGTTAAATCCTTTGCTTTATAGAAAAACTTAAAGAATAAGATCTCTAGTGTTTCATGTCACATAGGACTCAGGAGAGAAGAATATCTGATCATATTAAAATTATGTTGAGACATGTATGACAAGGACAAGGTCTAGAAGAGGTCAAGAGATGAGAGGTGGACACAAAACTATGTCAGTAAAACAAAAGATTATGATAAATACGGTGGACATTATAGAATCATATATCAGTGTCTTGAATTTGTAAATATACCTTAATGGATACAACACAGATGCCATAGAAAAAGCAAGAGAATTCATCTGTCACATGCCAAAAACAAAGTGCAAATTTGTAGCTTGCATGCCATGCTATTATTACCAATTCCAACTACAGTGGCCTGCAAAGGTGCCTGGTTTGGTGGTTCACAGAGGAGAAAATTGGATTTTATCCAGGAGACATACTGCGGGAAAAGATGGGTCCCAGTTGAATACTCAAATTTATCACACTCTCTGCTCACAAGTGTCTGTGTGTACCCACATGTATTCATCCATATGATCAAAATGGTTTCAATTTGTATTGCTATAGCTGACAAAGATGTGTCCAAGTATTCACTCCATGTGTTTTCTACAGTTAGTTTCTTTAATGAGATAAAAAATTAGGAAGAATATTAACCAGGGATCCAGATGTGGCATCTCAGAAAAGCACATTCTTTAGCTCGGCTTCTGTATGCCTTAATTGCCAAGATCCACTTTTCTGTGTTGAACTAAGTATTATAGCATCACTCCTTCCCTTACCTCATTTTAAATAGCCAACATAGTGCTTGGCTTTAGTTCTAGAAAGGAGGAAAAACCTTGCACATATGTACTCAGTTCAAGAGGTAACTGGAGAAAATGTGTCAAAAGCAATCTATTGCCAAGTTCAGTAGCTCACTCTTGTAATCCCAGATATTAGAAGGCTGAAGCAAGGGAACCACACATTTGAGGATGGCCTAAGCAACTGAGCGATACCCTGTCTCAACATAAAATAAGGCTGCGAGGTATAGTTCAATGTTATGGCACTTGCCCAGCATATACAATGCCTTGGGTTCAAAACCTGGTACTGGGCAAGGGTGGGAGTAGGAGGCGATCTACAGCCATACATCAAATTCTTTCCATATCCAAGTTACTTTTGCAGAAAATATTGTCTAAGGATCTCCCATCATTGTAGTTCTACATGTGTGATCATACTGAGTTTTAAATGTGATGTATTCGGTTTGTCTGCTATCTCAGATGGAAAAACTGACTATACTATCAAAGGATAGCCTTACACATTTTAAACTATAAGCTTTGTCTTCTTTTGAGATTTCAAAATACCACAACAAGAACAAGATATCCCTTTAAGAAACCTAACTTAATCCACGACTTGATTGTTTTACAACAAACCATCATGTTTTTTCTCAAAGGAAGTATTTCCTAACCTTACTCTGGGAAGCACTACTATTTCACTTATACCAGAAGTTATTGAGGGTGCCAGCGAAATGGTTCAGCAGTCTAAAGTGCCTGCTTAGGAAAGCTTAGGCAACCGCAGGGACCGCATTTCAATACCTGGCATCACATGCTGTGCCAGCCCGACCCCCAGAGTAGTTTGAGCTGGCCATAATATAAAAAATAAAGAAGAAGTTATTGAAGTTTTGGAACTCAGAACCATTTACACTCCCCAAAATCATCAAACACTCTAACAAAATAATCAATGTAAGTTATAACCTCTAATATTTATCATATTAATAATTAAAACTGAAAAATTTTAAGTAGGCATTAGTTCTCCTATCACTGAACACAAAAATCTAACACCCATAACTTAAAAGAGGAGAAGATTAGTTTACTCACAGTTTCAGTCCATGAGCAGCTAGCTCCAAGGCATAGACGTCATTGTGGACTACTATGAAGAGCAAAATTGGTTAGCTCATGGTGACCAGGAAGGACAGAATGAGAAGTGTGCTATAGCAGAAGAGAAAAGGGAACAAAACAAGTGCCGGGGCTGGCCAAATAGTTCAGCAGATTAAAGCACCTGCAAGCAGGTGCAGGGGCTGGGGAATCAATTCACGGGCCTGCTGTGCCAGCCCTGCCCCCGTGGCACACTGCGACAGTAATGGAGACTGGGCAAGGTGGTGCACACCTGTAATGCCAGCTCTTGGGAGGCTGTAAACAGGAGAATCACTATGAGTCTGATCTAGTAGTGAGACCCTGAACACCCTGTAGATCCTTCCCTAAAATACAGAAAATAAAACAAACAAAAAAACCCTGCCAAATCCACACATCTATGACTCCCCAAATATATCTAGAGATGTACTCTACCAAACTGCAGGGCAGATCCCAAAACCAGTCAAGTTGAAACTCCACCCTAACTGCCATAAGTATTAACTTATAAATACATTATGAAATAATAAATTGATTATAGGCTAACATAAGTGAAATACTTTCATGAAAAATAATTTTTGTTTGACCAAAAATAATTTCACAAAAAAGAACACTATTTTATGTTTTCAAATCTCTTTATTGGCTGACCTAATACAAGGCAGCTGTATTCTTATATTTGTTGCTGTATTCTAGTTATTGCCATTTTTTAAATAGAAATACATGCATGAAGAATTCCATGTTGCACAAACATAGAGTATGAAAATGGAGGGGAGTGTTTTATTAGCCTTTTTGGATAACTGTGTAATCTTCTTTGATACTAAAACATGACAAGTGATCACTCGATAAAATTTGAATGCAACACAGAATGTGAGACCAAATCAATGACCTTTTCATGCTTGGCTGCATTAAAATTAATTGATCTATCTTGCATTTAGAATATATATTTTATTAAAATGAAATTTTATAAAACTATGGATTTTTCATCTGGAAATTGTTGGCTAACCACATTAGGCAAATCTCCCAAATGTTGATACATGTCATTATGAAATTTTCAAAATCATATTTGTTAATATCAACACTAATCTCTTCAGAAAATATCTTTAAGAATTGGGAAGTTGGTGAGTTTGTGGTAGCAGAGAAAAGCTTTCCAAAATTCTACTATCCTCTTAAAAATAAGAATTTTATCTTTGGCAACAAATACTGTCAGTATTTTTTCCTTGAAAAAGCAGCCTCACTTCTTGACTTTCGAAAAAAAATATCTGCCAGATCCCTAGTCCAAATAACTATCATTTGTCTGCCTGTCATTTGTCCAAGTAAAATGGTGTTCTTTGAAAAAAGAAGCTGGTTCAACACACAACCCAATTGCACAAACACGTCCTTGAGACCACTATTGCACTCTGTAAACAACAGAAACGCTTTATGCATACATACCATTCTGGGTTTTTTTTCACCTTGCATATCTCCACAATTTACTAGTATAGATCACAATCCAAGAAATGAGACAGTCTATTGCACTGAATAACAGCAGTCATGGAAATGCTATCAGAAATATTTTATGGCTATGGAAGTTCAGATGAGATTTAATGAACACATCCAATGAATCAAGTTGTGCTGTGAGCATTCCACATTACATCACAATATGGCTTCCATGAGCAGAACCATAAAGCCAATACCTTGCCCTGTTTAGGCATTGTTTCAAGTAGAAAGTCAGTGCTCACTTTGTCAACATTTGATACCACGATGGAGTACTATGCAGGTATGGCATCAGAAGGGTTCATTGATGCCTGGGTACATGTGCTCCAGTGCATCCATGTCCATGAGGTTGGCAGATAACAGTCACATCTTATCAGAAAACTAACTTTCAGTCCTCAGACCCAGTCTGGCCGGATTATTGATTCACAGAGGGCTGGCCGCAACCTGGCAATCCCAGTGCTCAAGTAGACCAGACAGAACTGAATATGATGGGCAGCAGCGTTTGAAACTCCCTGGGAATTCAAGTTTCTTCCAGAAACATTAACATCCAAAGCCAGTGATAGCATCAGCTACTTAAAGGATCTGTTTTCCTTTCAAATGCTTGTTAATTTCAATTTGTTGAAATCCTAACTTCCAAGTCAGTGGGGCTTATAATCTCTGGTAAACATATACTCATAAAAAAAGCCAATACTTGTAGAACTTCAGTTCATTTGAAAGAGAAGAAAAATAAGAAAACAGGACCAGAGAAATAGCTCAGTGGCATGCAGCGTGTCAACTGTTAAAAAAAATAATTAATGTTTGTTGAAAGTGTTAATGCTTAATTGTTTGATCAATCCTATACACCGATATCTATTAATCTAAACTGATCCAATGATGAAAATATGTCATATAACCATTGTTAATTTTTTCTGGTTTTGAAGTTCTGTACTATATGTAAGTAAATAATAAATTTTTAAATAAAAGAAAAAAAGCCTGAGTTTGATAACTGTTCCTCTGAAGTTGATGCTACATCCACCAGGGCTCATCCTGGAGTCCTCATATGGCTCTTTCTCAGGCTTCAGGCCACTCAGAGTACTGGGCTATAGGTCATACTTATCATTTTGTAACAAGGAAAATTAAAATAAAATATTTTTCTTGAACATATATTAATTCAAGTCCATGACTGAGAATCTTGAAGACATGGACACATTTCATAAGCTCTGATCAGATGAAAGTCCAATGTTTACTGGGAGTTCAAACTTCAGTATGTGAATCTAAAGCAGAATGATACAATTCACCATAACAGAGGTATTCTATGATTTTCGGTGTATAAATAAATTGTAAAAATTGATCTCAGTATAAACTCTCAAAGTTTTAAGTATCCCACCTCAGTTTGGAAGGAACTGTCAAACTCCTAACAAATGTTCTCAACAACTACAGAGAGGAAGAGATAGAGAACTATAAAATACCTTTCTACACAGGTATTTTAGCTACATTTAGTAGAGAAACAATTCAAATTTGTAAATCTTATTAGATGTAATCATTTTATGTTTTATATGTATTATAAACATCATGTACTTTTGGAATATACATGATACCAATGGTGAATCTAAGATTTATCATTCTTTTCTATAAAACTTAGGTTTAATTTTGTGTTTTAGCTAATGAATCAAATCAGGCTTTAGTATTGTACTAGGTATATAGGCTCTGTGTACATATTATAGAAGCAAAATTTTCCTTCTTTCTAAAATGGAAGATTATTTCTATATACTTACCATGAAATGGCAATTATTTGCCTCAGTAAAATCCCAACGTTTAGGATGCAATGGAGCATGACAGAGGAACTCTATCATGATGTTGTAAGGTAGAGATTAAGAACACTTAATATTGCCTCAACTCACCTGCCCCTCTTCCTTTTAAGAGCCTCAGAAGATAAGGTTAAAGACATATGCAAGTAGGGTCAAGTAAAAGTTGATTACCAATAGGGACTTTGCTTCTAAACTGAAGTGTGAGGCTATAATAATTTCAGTTGGATTCTGTAATGGTTTATTTACTTAAGGCAAGTTGGCTTCAGTGGCCTAGAGTCCAAAGCATCCTAGAGGTGCACTTTGCTTCTATTCTCTAAGCTCAAAAGTTATCACTTTAGCTGGGCTTCGTGGTTCACACCTGTAATCCCAGCACTTGGGAGGCTGAGGTGGGAGGAATGGTGCGAGTTCGAGACCAGCCTAGGCTGAGCTCAAGGCCAGCTTGAACTGCATAATGAGACCTTGTCTCAAAAAGGCAAAAAAAAAAAAAAGAAAAGAAAAATTATCACTTTGTGTGGATAAACCCCACCAATATTTTAGCAGCATTTTTCACAGTAGTCAAAGGCAGAAGTAAGTAAAATTTCCATCAGTGGATCAATGGATTTAAAAAAGTAGTATATGTAACTAGTATAATATTATGCAAGTTTTAAAAATGATGAAATTCTAATACATGGATGAATCTTGAACATATTACTGTAGGTTAATCAGCTAGACACAAAAGAACCACTATATTATGCTACATATATTAAATATCTAATATAGTCATATTCAAACTTGGAAATATTTTATTGAGATATTTTCATTCGAATGCAAACATTGTAGGAATACATAAGCACATAACCTCCTTAAGTCTACATATTAAGTAAGTTGAGCATAATTTTTTGCTTTTTTTGCTTTATTTTTAATATGATCAACTAATTCCCAGGTACATTTTTGCCTACTTTCTGTTTCCCCTACTCTTAGTTTTTCTCCTTTTTAATCCTTTCTTTAATTACATTATACCTTTTGCTCCTCTTTGTGTTTTTAATGTTCACTTTTTTTCCTGTATAACTCAATCTTTCCCTCCTGCTTCCACCTCCAGGCCTGGAGTTTCTGCCCCAGATCTTTATTGAAAGATAAAAGCTTCTGATTTGTCTGTCTTTTGCTTTTACCCCAAACTCTCAGTGAGATTCAGAGCTTCTCAAACATAGCAGAAAAGAAGGCTCTAAAAGAGGAAAACTTGGCATATCTTATTATTAGTGATTAATAAGTCATTAACAGATGAAGTAAAAAAGGTCAAATCAGATTAAACTTTCACACCAGACCTTACAAATTCATTTCAATGTGGACCTCTAGAAGTACATTGGAATATATCTTGGAGGATAGAGACAACTTGTCTACCCTGCATATAGTTGACAAATGAACATTTATTTGAATTCTATATAACATATAATTCACATGGATACTTTTAATTGATTTAACTCCTTCATCGTCAGTCAGAGAGTAAATTACTCGATGAATAGATGATAAACTTTGCACCTTAGGATAGTTTCAGAGCAGTATATGAGCAGTTCTGGAGCTCCATCACCTGAATTTAGATCCTAAAATGATCCTTACAAGTTATAATGCCAATGACAAGTTTCTTGAGTTATACAATCTTTATCACTTTAAAATAGTTGCAGGGCCTCTATATATAATTGTTTTTTTCTCTAATCATTGAGTCACTAAAAATTGTGGAGAGTACATTGAATGTTGAATTTCTCTAAGGGTCATAGCACTGGACAGTCTCAGAAGAAAGATGGGAGCTGCTCACAAGTCTCAGTGCTATGAGTAAACACAAGGTAAGAACAATGTACCACTGCACAATGCAGTGTGCAGACAGCACACTTAAGAGTGCATGGAATTTTGAAGACCTTATAGGATTCCAGGGTTGAGGTATGTAACGCTATAGAAAATGTTCTATTTTCAGTAGAGGCACTAGAAGAAAGTGCATATTATATACAAAGAACATAGGATGCAGCAAGACAATTCCTAGAAAACAATGTAGGGAAGGCGAGTGGGTAGATACCATGATTAGCAAACTGAAGCACAATTCTTCTACATTTCTGTCCTTGACACCACTAGATTAGACAGTGTCTCCTTCCTCTCTTCTCCTTGTTATGTATCATAATCACTGTAGGGCTCTGCTGCCCCTGAAAAACTTCCCTTTTATCTCCATCCTCATTCCTCTCAACTACACTTTGCCAATTTGAGGAAGCAAAGATTTGCTTCCTATTTCAGGGCCTATGAGAACCAACCTTGGTATTGATGGCTAGAGTGTGTGTGTGTGTGTGTGTGTGTGTGTGTGTGTGTGTGTGTGTTATTGGAGATTGAGCCCAAGATCTATACACTGTGCCACATTCATTCCTAGCTTCTTTTTAATTTTTTTTTATTTTAAGAGAGGTCTAATGGAATTACCCAGGGTGACCTCAAACACGCAATCCCCATGACTCAGTTTCCCTAGAAGCTGTTCCTGGTATAAATAATAATTCTGTCTTTTAGATGTATTGTCATGAATCAAATTAAGGCAAGAGATAGGAAATGTTCAGAGATGTAGGCTAAGAGCAAAGCACTGAAACAGCTTTGGCTGTTCTCTTTGGGAGATTCTGGTCAGAGCTCAGACCAGAAGACTGGCTTCAAGCCTGGCTATATAGAATGGCTTAAGAGCAGAGATTGGAAAGATTTGGAGAGGTCATCTACTTGTGAAGAGCTGGAAAAGCTTCAGCTGTTCTGTAGGGGAGATTCTGGTCAGAACTCAGACCAGAAGACTGACAGAAGGCCTGCCTGTGAAAACGAAGCTGAGGAGGTTTCTGCTGGAAAAAAAAGAACAGCATTGGTCATTGGACTCCAGACGATTTGTGCTATGAATTGGCCGAAAGTTTGTCAGAATTTTCTTATGCCCAGAGACTTTGCCTAAGACTGAGATTAAGCATGGCAGACTGATTAATCTCTCAAGAGAGATTTCAAAGCAGCAAACTATTGGGGCAGTGGCATGGTGGTTATTGGTGGCTTTTACCAGATGTATGTTGAAAATCAAGAGTAAAGAGCCAAGAAAGATGATTTAAAATATGAGTTTGGCCAGAAAGTAAAACACCAGAAAAGCTTTGGTCTGCAAAGATGGATCTGAGAGGATCTTCATTGCTGAGAAAGAACCAGCGAATCGAAAAGATGGCCGAAGAGCATCACAAAAGGCAGCAGCTTTCCACCCTGTGCAGCCTCAGAATTGCAAAGGAGAGAGATTTTGCCTTGAGAAGAAAGCCACAGAGACTCAAGTACCAGCATGGTGGCAGTGGCCAAACCATGTTCCAAAATGGCGCCAACTTGGAGAATTTGTTTTTTTGGAATCAAGGTCAGAGTGTTCATCAATCAAGGCACTCCAATCCTACAGTCAAGAGAGAAGGAAGCCTGGCTACTGCTCCACCTGGCAGCCACCCATAGCATCATCCACATAATCATATGCAGAATGCAGGAGATCTGAGGTTGACAAGGCTTCCACCTCGATTTCAGAAGAAGGCCTGGGAGGCCAGGCAGTATACCCCTGAGAGGGCAGTGTGTGGAGCAGAGAGTGAGAAGCCTATTCAGTGGAAACCCCAGGAATTTGGAGAAGCCAGGAATGTGAATCATGCAAAGAGGGAGCAATTCCAGCCTAAGAGAAAAGCCATGGAAACTACCACCAAGAGTGTCTTAGGAATAGAGCTGCATGGAGCCCACATCTCACTGCAGACTGCTTTGGATTTTCCAGTTGGAACTATGAGATTTAATGTTTGCCTTAGTGGATTTTGGACATGTACTGGTCCCAGTGTTTTGTATTCCCCTGTTGTTTGCAAATTTTGGAATGCTAATATTTATCTTGTGCCTTTCAATGTTGGATATGTTTAACTTTTTTATCATATAGGGTCTCACAGTTGAGAGTTTGCCTTGGATCCTAGGGGAGATTTGGAACTTCAACTTTTCAGCAATGCTGAAAGTATTGGGACTTTGGCAACTCTTCCAGATAGACTAAAATGTCTTTTGTAAAAGGGGATATGTATGAGACTTTGGGGGTATGGGAGCGGAATGTTAGGGTTTGTCTAGTTGTCCCCCCAAAGCCTTATGCAGTCATGGGGCAGGGAATGCTATAGATCGAGACTTGGTTTGTGAGTCACTGGTATTAAGTATTTTAGTACTGATCTAGTGTTTGAGACTTGAATGATGATCCACTGGGATTACATGTTTTACTACTGTTGAGATTATGGTCTGAGTAGTGCTGAGACTATGGGTGTGGCCTGAGGCTGGTAGTCTAAGACAGAGAGCCTGATGTAATTTAAAGAGAGACAGAGAGATGGACATGTGCTGTTGCTCTGCTGCCTTGTTTGGTTGACTGCCTCTGTCATGATTGTTGCTGTTCTGCCATGATGAACTGGATGCTCTCTGCCCTGCTCCACTCAGCCTTGAGCCAACCGAATATGGACTGAAATCTCCAGTAACTGTGTGGTAAATAAACCTTTCCTTCCTTCACTTTGAATGTCTGGTATTTGTCCCAGCAACGAGTAAAAAGTAACTAAGACACAGAGCTTGTGACTAATTGTTGATCTGATGCTAAGATTATGAGTATGAGTGCTACACCCACACAGGGCAGATAGCCTGTATGCAAATGCAAGGAAGGCAGAGAGGCTTGCTAGCTGCTGCAGCTGCTGCTCCTCCATTTCCTCTTTGTTGTTTTCTACCATCTTTAGTAACTGTCCACTGAGATGAGCCCCTCTGCCTTGCAGACAGTCAAGTATGAACTGAAACCTCCCCTAATCATGAGCTAAATAAACTTTTACTTATTTAATTCTGGATGTGGAGTACTTTGTCCTAGAATTGAGATAATGCAATAGAGACAGTATTTTATAAGAGAGTCACTATTTGTCAGGGTCATGTACAAGTTTTTCATAGGTGTGAAAGGAATGTTGTCAGTTTTATCCTTCTGTCTTACCAGGAAGGAGCTGGAGGACCAACACCCATCAGGGCCCAGCGGTTCACTTGAACTGGGCTCAGCTGAAAGGAGTTAAACCCAGCAACCAGACCCAAGCTAGGTCCTGCAAATCGAGTTTGATTTCAGTAGATCTAGACCAAGTGAACTGAGAAATATTACTGAGCCCAGATGATTCCAGACGTACAGGACAGTCCTATGGCACAGAAGTGGCAGCAGGTAACTGGGGTAAACTAGATGGCCTAGAAGACACAAGGTGTGTGAAGAGGATGTGCCCAGAGAACTCAAGGGAATTAATTTAAATACAAAGTCCCAACTTCAGATCTACTTTCTTAAACAACAATAATGTTTTCTCCTATGGCCTAAACTACAAACACATTAGTTACAAAAGTTTGTCAATCTCTAACTATCACTAGCTGCTATTAGTATTGCTAATTGGACTAATGCAAATAGAAAAGCATATTTTCATTAACCACGTGCTTTCCTTTGGGTTTTAATATTGGAAGATACTTGGATAATACCTTCACCAAAGCCCTACATTGAAAGACAGACAGAGGACAGTGCCAAACAGAAAAGAATATCTCACTCTCAATAGAGAAAGCAAAATCTTGGGACATGCACAAAACAAGAATCTCTTTTTTTTTCTTTTTAAAGTTTCTAATACAAGGAGAAGATATCATAGCGTGTCTTATAAGTAGAAAGTAAGTCAAAGATAGAGTATGAACCATAAAAATTATAATTAAACAATATTCAGAAAAATCAATTGAATATTAATTAATTAAAAATTAAATTAAATATTTCAAAACAACATTCCAAAATTCAAATCTAATCATGAGTCCAATTTAGAGGCCAGAATGTTGTGTATCATATGTACAAATGTATAATCAATTCAGAGTATTTGCATATTATTTGAATAGGTAAGTATATACAAAAATATCAACTAAAAAAAGTTTCCATGGTAGTAAAGAATTACTAAGAATAAAACATAACATAAAGACTGAAATGGAAAATATATGACCAGAACTTCTAACGTTTTGGGAATATGATGTTGCACAAAGTTCAAGTATGTTGTGTACATAGATAGTGTCAATGATACTTACTGGTTGCTGTCACCTTGGGAACTATGCTACCTCTATTTCCTTGATGTCCACTCTGTAGACCCAGACAGAATCATGGCCCATAGGGTGTAAGAGAAGTGCATTTGTAGATTATGCTGATGGAAATATTTTGCTGCTGTATACAAAAAAATAGTTGACAGACTGCTACTGTATACCTCTTTTTCTCCTGTTTATTATCATATTTTTACTTCAGAAATTATTTCTCATCTGATTTCCTCTACACCTTTCTACAGTTGTTTCTTTACTTCAGATGCTATTATTTCGGAGATTTCTGGTGTGTGATTTCCAATTTCTTCTATGCTGCTGTCAAAATTGTTCAGAGGTGTGTGCTTTGGGTCTGGCTGCTGTACTCCACTTCTTCCTGCTGCAGCCCTTCCAGGTGAACCTGCTGTGCCACTCTGGCAAGATGATCTACTACTGGATCAGCTGGGTGGGCCTTTTTTCTAGCCTTTCTGCAGGTAATTCTGCCACAATTTTCCACATGGCACCTGTCTGATGCATGAAGTTTCACTCACATGCTGCACCTTGTTGCTGCTTCAAATCAGTTTCTGGTGGGTCAAGAACAGTCTCTCACATACCTGCCCTGGTTGCTGGGTCAAATGAGTTTCCAGAGGGACCAAAACAAGAATCTCTGAGATCAGTGAGATATCTAAAAACAGACTTTTCACATGCAGGATCTGACTGCAGTGATTCAGCTACCTACTATCAAACCTTTACATTCATGGAAATCAAACTAAAGAACTTTCTTTGAAATTGAAAATGACAGACAGAAAGATAAATGCATTCTCAGGCTCTCAGCCCACCCAGAACAATTCCAGCAGATATCAGCAAATGAGAAATTGGAAGTCACACCCTTGAAATCCCTCAAAAAATAGTAACTAAAGTAAAGAAACAACTGCAGAAGAGTATAGCGGAAGTCAGATAAGAAATAATATCACAGATGAAAACAGAAATGATAACTGTAATGAAAGAATTACTGTTTTTAAAGAAGACATTGATAAAAAATACAGAATAGAAATATGATGGAAACCGTGAATGAGCAGCATAGGAACAAAATAGAATGCATCAAGCAGATTCAAGGAAATTAAAAACTCTATTAAAAGTTGGCAAAGTCTTTCGAATGAAAGTAAAGATTAACTCCGAGACCTTGAAGACACCATTGTAGCTAAAGAAAAGTAAGGAAAAATCTTTTAAGAACAACTACTATACAGGAAATGACAACTCATCAGCTGCAAGACAATGTAACGATGAACAACATAAGATTATTAGGCATCAATGAGAAGAAAAGAGGCAACACAAATGACACAAAAATAATATGGGCAGAAGTAATAGCAGAAACCTTACCAAATATGAGGAAACAATCTGACATTCAGGTAGCTGAGGCATATAGAACTCTAATTAATATGACCCCAATTAAAACTACACCTAGACATATACTAATCAGGATTCCAGAAATTCAACACAAGAACAAAATGCTAAAAGCCAATAGAGAAAAGAAACAGATCACATTTAAAGTAAAACTCATCAGAATGACAGCAGATTTCTCCTCAAAAAACATGGTAACTGTCCTACTAACCTGTTTTGAAACTCTTTGCTATTTCTTTCTCATTAAAATAAATTTTTAAAAGCAAGAAAAACCATCAAGTCAAGATGAGCAAGGCGGGGGCAGGGAGATAGCTCAGTAGAATAAGTGCTTGCCTGTCAAGCACAAGGTCCTGAGTTCAAACTCTACTACTGCCAAAAAAAAAAAAAAGAAACAAAGAAAGAAGGGAAGTACTTCAAATCCTTTAAGAAAGCAAATCTCAAACCCTGGCATATCCTGCAAAACCCTTTTAGGTTTAATGGAAAATGAAATATCTACACAATAAAGAATAAAGAGTACCAGTGAGAGAGGTCAACGGTCTTAAACACCTGCTTAAGTAAGTTTAGGCAGGTGCAGGGACCATGGTTTAATCCCTGGCACCACATAGCTAGCCAGTCCTAACCTCACGGTGGGCGGAGCTGGCCAACAACAACAATAAAAAAGAATTACTAAAGAAATTCATGATAACCAAACCAACCCTACACAGATTGCTAAAAGATATTTTAAAAAGGGATCAAAATCTCCACAATTCCAAGAACAACAACAGAAAGTACCCACCGAACATATCAAACTATTAAATACAGGGGAAAAGAACAAAACCAGTAGCGGGAAAACAACATGACAAACATGATTCGAAAAATATGTTATAACCACTAATGTAAATAGGCTCAATCTACGAATTAAAAAATATATACTGACAGAGCGGATTAAGAAATAAAATCCAACAATGTGCTGTTTACAAGAAACACATTTTTCCTGTAAAGAAATTTGCAGGCTAAAAGTCAAAGGATGGAAAAAAAAAATACTACATGCTCCAAGACCTCACCAAAAAGCAAGGATAGCTATTTTGTTCGCAGACAATCTGTACTTCAAACTAAGAATGATAAAATAAAGGTTAAGGAGGGTTACTATATAGTGTTCAGGGGAAAAATTCAAGAGGAAGAGATTACAGTCATAAATATATATATATATATATATATATATATATATATATATCAAATATGGGAGCACAAAAATATAAAAAAACAATTGTAAAGGACATTAAAATTTTAATAACCAATATCACAATCTTAATACAGGAACATAACACCACCTTATCTCAAAGATTGATCAAGTAGACCAAAAATTAACAAAGAAGTAGAAGAACTGCACCTAACTTTGAACAAATGGACTTTTTGTGTACATGCAGTGTTTCACCCAACAACATGTGAATGCATGTTCTTTTCAGATGTGCATGAGACATTTCCTAAAATATACCACATACTAGTCTACAGACCACTTATAAATATATGCACCAAAACAGAAATGATCACTGTCTAAACAAAGTGCAATGAAACTGGAAATTAATGACAAAAGAAACCACAAAAAAACCACAAACACATGGAAATCAAATAACACTCTCTTCAGCAACCAATGGGTTACAGATGAAATTAAAGAATATCTACAATCCAATGAAAATACAAATACAACTTACCAGAACTTGTGGGATGCAATGAAAGCAGTTCTTACAGAAAATTTATAACAGTGAACACATATACTAGGAAAACAGAGAGACCATAAATACCCTAATGCTGTACCTCAAGCTTCTAGAGAAAAGCAGAGCAAACCTAGAGCAAAACCCAAAGTTGGGAGGAAATTATAAAGACTAGAGCAGAAATGAATGCATTGGAGACAAAGAAAACAATACAAATAATTAATAAATCCAAAAGCTGGTATTTAAAGAAAATTGATAAACCCCTAGCCAACCTCCTCAAAAAGAGGAAAGAAAAAAAACTCAAATTCAAGCAATAAGGAATGAAAGGGACATAATTACTACAGATCTTTTAGAAACTCAGATCATCAATAGCTATTTTGAAAATCCTTACACTCACAAAATCGAAGACGCAGAAGAAATGGACAGATTTCTAGATAAGTACAAATTGCCAAAACTGAATCAAGGAGACAAAAACACTGTGAATAACCCAATATCAGCTGATGAAATTGAAAGTGCAATAAAATCCTTACCAACAAAGAAGAAGCCAAGTTATGATGGATTCACAACTGAACTCTACAAGAAATTTATAACTTTTTTTTTTTACTTTATTTTCTTGTTTCTGAACTTTTGTTTATTTATTTATTTTTATGGCTGGCTCAGCCCGCCCCGAGGGCAGGGCTGGCGCAGCATGTGGTGTCGGGGATCGAACCGAGGTCCCTGAAGCCGCCCAAACTTTCCCAAGCAGGCGTTTTAGACCACTGAGCCATCCCGCTGGGCCCCATCTACAAGAAATTTAGAGAAAAATTAATCCCAATACTCTTCAAATTCTTCCATCACATTGGACCATGGTCCATGCTTAAATAATTCCCATCTTATTGTTCTGAATGTGTACTATTTCTGATGTCTTACCTAAATGGATTCCAGTTCTAATGTCTTATCAATTATTATACTAGCTTTAAAGTAAATTGAAACAAAAACACAAGTAAAATAATTTGCATTTCTTGAAATCAAGTATCAATATTTAATTATTTCCCAATTTGCATAAGTATATCTATTAATCTATGAATAACTATTTGACAACAGAAACAGATAACATAACAACCACTGTTAACCAGCTATTCTTGTTTCAAAAATCTGTAACATACATATTATTGAGTTACTGTATTTCTGTCTTTTTTCTACTAATTTTTGCTTCTGGTTTTACACGTCAAAATAGAATAGAATAAAATATTATAAAAATACTATCCCTCCTTCAAAAGCCCAGATCAATCACATTTAAAGGAAAACCCTTCAGAATAACTGCAGATTTCTGTTCATAAACCATGAAGTCAAGAGGAGCATGGAGCAGAGTGTTTCAAGTCCTCCATGAAACCAAATACCAGCCCAGACTGCTATAACTAGGAAAACTCTTTTTCAAATATGAGTGAGAAGTAAAATATATTCACAACAAGGAGCAACAGAAGAATTTCATGATGTCAAAGCAAACCCTACATAGACTACTAAAAATATTTTAGAGAGGGACCAAAACGACCCAAACTCCACAAATGAGAGCAGAAAGTATCCACAAAATAGGACAACCAATTAAGCACAGGGGAAAAAGTAAACAGTAATAAATAAAAGATATGTCAATCATAAGTCAATACATTTCAGTTATAACCATCAATATAAATGGACTCAATTCTCCTACTAAAAGAAATAGATTGGCAGAGTGGATAAGGAAGCAAAATCCAAAGATATGCCGTATACAGGAAAGGCAATTCACTCATAGAAAAAACTCGTAGGCTAAAATTGAAAGGATGGAAAACAGTATTACAAGCTCCAGCACCCCCCAAAAAATCAGAGATAGCAATTCTGTTTGCAGAAAATCTAAACTTCAAACCAAGATTGATCAAAGGAAATAAAGAAGGCCACAACATACTGGTTAGGGGAAAATTTCAAGACAAAGAGATAACAAATAAATATATATACATCCAACACAGGAGCACCAAGTTGTATAAGACATATATAATGAACATTAAAAATCTAATATTAAACACCACCATATTAACAGGAGACATTAACATCTCTTTATCTCAAAAAGATAGGTTAAGCGGACAAAAAATTAGTCGCAGAACTGAACCAGAACTTGAATCAACTAGACTTGATGAATATACACAGTGATCCACCCAGCCACTTCTGAATACACATTTTTTACAGTTGCATATGGGACATTTTCCAAAATAGACCACGTATTAGCACATAGGTCATGCACAAACATGTGCAAGAAAACAGAAATTATCCCATGCATATTATTGGACCACAGTGCAATGAAATTGGATATAAATAACAACAGAAACCACAAGAACCCCTGAAATACATGGAAATTACACCACACCCTTCCCAGAAGAACTGAAACATCATACCATAGTGATATCTGTGCACCTATGTTTATAGCAGCCCAATTTGTAATAGCCAAGTCTTAGAAACAACCAAAATGACCATCATCTGAAGAAAGATTGGAAAAGATGTCATAGTTTTATAAAATGTAATATTACTCAGCTATAAAGAAAGATAAACTAGAAAACTTCATATATAAATGGATGTATCTTGAACATATACTCATAAGTTAAATAAATCAAACCTACATGTATAAGTGTCATAGTCTCTCTAGTGTAACAGCTCAAAAGAAGAAATAAAAATGGAGAGGCATAACACAGCTGAATGGAAATCAAGGACTTAAGAGTTAAACAATAAAGTGACTGCAAGCAGAAAGAACAGGAAATATGGCAGGGGCAAAGCTATACACTTATATACACAGAATGAATCAGATAATGGTCCTAGTAACCTCCAAAATGTTTTTGACACTGAGGATAACAATGTGTAACAGTAAAGATATGGTTGGAATGCCTATCATTCTATTCTTTTAGATGTGTGCTTCTTCTTATGTAATTTCAGTTACTGCTATACTCTCTCAAGTAAATGGTTGGTTTACAACAAAACAAAAAAGGGTATTAAATGAGAGTAAGAGACTAGGAAAAATGCCATAGGATTTACTGGCTACAGTTTTGTATATACTTACAGTTCTAAATGTGTAAAAATTGCGTAACTGCTTTTATCAGAGATTTACTAGCATATCTAGCTTCTACAGAGATTTACTAGCATATCAATGATTGATAGAAAATACCAATTCCAAGTTAAGTCTAAGATGGTTGATACTCAGAAAGACAGTGATGTTACGTTCAATCATCTATGTTATAGAGTAATAGTACCACTAAGCTTTTCTTCTGGAAGGTTAAGAATATAAGTTGATAAACAAAAAATTAGAGAAAAAGAAGAGCTACAAGGATAGCCATATTTTGACCTTAGCCCTTCAAGGTCAGTAATAACTCAGGACATAAGAGAAGCTGTGCTATAACGTCCTATAACTCAGTGGTTTCCTAAATTTTCTGTTCAAGGAGATTATGTTGCTACAAAGTAAAGGGATGAAAGATATATAGTGTGCCAAAGGAGAGTCACCTAGAGAGAATATTTTCTCAGGCTTTCACAGAAAGCAAACTGGTCAAGCAATGGCCATGGCTCATCCAGATGGCTGACATTGACAACAGTTCTACAAATCAATGTACATGGTTCCAAAATAAATCCCAAGGGGATTTGGCTGACTTTGGGATATACAAAAGTTACATGTTTTGTTATACAGATCTTGCTTAAACTTGCCTTTAATCACCCAGCAGAAAAATTAAACCACAAAGCATAAAACAGAAGCTAGATTAGAATGCTGAGCTGTAAAAGGCTTACATCAGCAGCTTTCAACATTGCCAGGTTTACCAATAACCCACTGAATTATAGTGCATTGGATTATGTATTCAAGTACTTTCTCTTAGTTCAATGAGAAAAAAAATTTTTCTTACCAATAATGATTAGAAAAATTATAACATCTACAATACCATTTTTCTCTCTATGCAAGCCTGAGAGAATATTTTCTCTCTAGATAACTCTATATACATCTTGTGCTCTGTATAACTAATAGGAAGACAGCAATATTCATTATATCAAATATTGGAAATGTACTACCAAAGTGTTTTGAAACTGTCACATTGCTAGTTCTTATTAAAAGTAATAAAAAACCAAAAGCCCAAATCATCCTACCTCACCAGACACAGTGTTTCATTGATTAGATATAAGTAAAGGAGAACAAAACTTCTATTTCTGACTGCCTCATTAACTCACTGTCATAGCTCTTCAGCGCTGTAGTGTTACTTCAGAATTAGCAAGACACCTATATAGTCTTCTTATGAAAATAACACTGCTAAAAAACATGATCTGAGATGATGCCTCATTTTCACTAAAATCACACACACACACACACACACACACACACACACACACATTATGAATTACCATATTTCTTAGTTCTGTTTTTTGAGAATTCCATAAAAACACTGAGACATCAGTAGTAATGAGCACGTCTAGTGTTAACTCTTGATTTTTAAATAGTATTTCCCCTAAAAAAGCACCAAAATTCCTTGGAAAAGTGGCTGACTTTAAGGCTGGGATGTAGAAAAAAAAAAAACTTAAACAATGGGGACTCATCAAAAGATATAGATCTTAGCTTGAACTCACTGGTCTAACTGTAGCGAAGAGATACAAGATAGATAAGTATAATAATTATAAAGCAATATGGTACAGTCCCTGAGCCTATACTAATGTAAATTCAGGGAAGAATGGGGTAAGTTATTTCTAGAAAAGAATACCAACTAACTGTAGAGAACACAATGGACATAATCTCGTGGGTACAAGTTAGATGGAGAGCATATTTATACATTGTCAAAGCATCTCCTTATATCACTTATTAGTTACTGCAGGGAAAATAATCTGGTACCTAATTATAGTAGTGAAACTTAACAAATATCCTTTTAACAATGGAATCAGAGTTGACATCAGTTTTGTGACAAACTAGCATTATGTGCCTCTTGATGTGATGCACGGGGGAGGCATGGTCTCACTTGTGTGGTGTTCTCATCACAGGATTTAATCATGAGAAAACATCAAACTGATCCAAGTTTAGTTACATTGTACAAAATAACTGGTCCATATGCTGCAAAAAGGACAATAAAATATTCATAGATGATTCCAGTTTAAAGGACATTAGGCTTACATGACATATTGTAATGCATGATCCTGTGCTGATTCCTGGATAAAAAAAAATTAGCTCTGAAGAACACTGGGGCAATTGTAAAATGTGACTCTTGACTGTGAAATATATAATAGCATTGTACCTTCCAGTATTTTTTTTTCTTTTTGAGACAGGGTCTCACTATGCAGTTCAGGCTGGCCTTGAACTCACTTTTGTAGCTCGGGCTGGTCTCGAACTTGCACCGATCCTCCTGATTCAGCTTCCCAAGTGCTGGGATTACAGACGTGCGCCACCACGCCCGGCTTCTGCCAGTATTATATTTAACTTTGATTGCTGGAATTTGGTGATACAAAAAATGTTTGTGTTCTTAGGAAATGCACACTAAAGTATTTGGTTAAAGCACTGTGATGTCGCCAACATATTTTCAGATATTTGAGAAAATAGATGGGAAAGAGAAAACAACAGAAGAAAGGGAATGAAGATTGAACACGCTGGCAAGTGAAGGGCTTCCTCTGTGTCATCTTTGCTATCACAGCTGGACCTATATGTAAGCAACCGTGTTGAAGGGACCTGCAGTGGGTATCTATCTTGGCACCACCTATTCTTGTGTAGGTGTCTTCCACCGTGAAAAAGTGGAGATAATTCCCAATGATCAGGGAAACCAAACCACGCCAAACTAGGTCACTTTCACTAACACCGAATAACTGATTAGAGATGCTGTAAAAAATCAAGTGGCTATGAACCCCACCAAGAGTTTTTGATGCTAAGCATCTGATTGGACATATATTTGATCATGCTGTTGTCCAGTCTGATATGAAACACTGACCCTTCATGAAGGCAGGCCCAAGGTTCAAGTAGAACATAGAGTAGAGACAAAGACCTTCTACCCAGAAGAAGTGTCTCCTATAGCTCTGACAAAGATGAACAACATTGCAGAAGCTTATCTAGGAAGACTGTTACCTGTACTGTGGTCACTGTGCCAGCTCAGTTTAATGACTTTCAGTGTCAGGCAACCAAAGATGCTGGAACTATTGGTCATCTTAATATACTTAGGAGCTGCTGCTATTGCTTATGGCTTAGACAAAAAGATTGCAGCTGAAAGAAATGTGTTGATTTTTGACTTAGGAGGTGGCATTTTTGAAGTGTCAATTCTCATTATTGAAGATGGAATCTGTGAAGTGAAATCTATTGCCCAAGACACCCACTTAGGTGGAGAAGATTTTGACAACAGAATGGTCAATCATTTTTATTGCGGAATTCAGGTGAAAACACAAGAAGGACATCAATAAGAACCAAAGAGCTGCCCACCATCCTCATACTTCATGTGAGCGAGCTAAGAGACTGCTCTTCCAGCACCCAAACGAGTACTGAGATTCATTTCCTCCATGAAGGAATCGCCTTCTACTTCTCCATTACTAGTGCTCCTTTTCACGAGTTGAATGCTGACCTGTTCTATGGCACTGTGTAGCCTGTGGAGAAGGCTGTTCAAGATGCTAAACTGAACAAGTCTCAGATCCATGATATTGTCTTAGTGGGTGGTTCTACCTGTATCCCCAAGATCCAGAGGCTATTGCAGGACTTCTTCAGTGGAAAAGAACTGAATAAGAGCATGAACCCTGTTAAGGCTGTTGCTTATGGTGCAGTTGTTCAGGCAGCCATTTTATCTGGAGACAAGTCTGAAAATGCCCAAGATTTGATTCTGATACATGTCACTCCTCTTTCTCTTGGTATTGAATCTACTGGTAGTCTCATGACAGTCCTCATCAAGTGCAACACCACCATCCCTACCAAGCAGACCCAGACCTTCACTACCTATTCAGACAACCAGCCTGGTGTGCTCATTCAGGTATAAGAAGGTGAGGATGCCATGACCAAGGATAACAACCTGCTTGGCAAGGTTGAACTCACAAGCATACCTCCTGTACCCTGTGGTATTCCTCACATTGAAATAACTTTTGATATTGATGCCAGTGGCATCCTCAGTGTTTCTGCAGTTGATAAAAGTACTGGAAAAACAACAAGATTACCATCATTAATGATAAGGGACGTTTCAGAAAGGAGGATATAGAGCATATGGTCCAGAAAGCAGAGAAGTGCAAAGATGAAGACGAGAAGCAAAGGGACACAGTGTCCACCAATAACTCACTGGAGTCCTGGACTTTCAATACGAGAGCAGCTGTTGAAAATGAGAAACTTTAGGGCAAGATTAATGATGAAGATAAAGAGAAGATTCTTGACAAGTGTAATGAAATCATCAACTGGCTGGATAAGAATCAGACTGAAGAGAAAGAAGAGTTTAAACATCAGCAGAAGGAGCTGGAGAAAGTCTGCAATCCCATCATCACCAAGCTGTACCAGAGTGCAGGTGGCATGCCCAGAGGAACGCCTGGATTCTTCCCTGGTGGAGGAGCTCCTCCCTCTGGGCCCACCATTGAAGAGGTTGGCTAAGCCAACTCTAAGTACAGATACAGCATTCTTCCACAGCCAGTAAAATTGAAAGACCTAAATTTGTAGAAAATTTTATGGCAGTTATTAAAGTTGAGTCGCTATAGTAAAGTACTGGGCATTCTCAATACTTAAATAATGGAATATGCACACAGGGAAACAGCATTGCACTTTAAGCACTGTACTATAAGTGGAAATGCAATGTCTTCAATAAAAATATTTAAATTGGCAGAAAAGCAAAGGAAATGAAACAAATCATCAATTGTTAGAAAAAGCTAAGGGATATATTAGTAGGAATTTTGTAAAACTAAAATTATATAAAAATAAAGCAGTATTTTTAAAGACAGTCTTCGTAGTAAATATGCTATGATAAGCTGTACTAGTCCCATACTCTTTATGGTGGATAAAAATCCTGCAACTCTGAAACAGTTCTGAGCAGCTGAAACAAGGGGAAAGACTTGAAGGTACTAGATGTCTAGAGAAAAGAAGGAAGGCCACTTATATGAATCAATGGAGACAGCCCAGAGAAGTTGCTGGTTGTGGCCAGGTTTCCCTATGCTGCTTCCATGTTATAGTCATCTTGCTCACTCATCTCCTCCATTTCTCATACTAAAAGCAAACGCCATCCCTCTGAGAAATAACATAGTTCATTTCTACACATATTGTTTTAAGCTACCTGGCTACTGTTTTCACCCAATGATTGTGTGTTTTCCCCACCCCTTTCTTACTTATTCCAATAACTGTGCCTTTATAGATTGCCTCCCATTTTATTTTGTTATCTCCAAAAAGACAAGGGTATGACTGCTTAAAATATTTACTGTAATAGATGAGGCCAGCATGATGTTTCTGATGATCTGGCCACACTCTAAGTATTAATTCAACTTCAGTTTTGTTAATATATAGAAACATTTCTGGAGCAAGTAGGAATTTCAAAGTTGACTATCTTGTATTGTCTGAGGTGAGGACTATAGTGAGGTAGTCTGCAAATGCTTAAAAATGAAACTGTCTTTGCAGAATAAAACTCCCAAAATAAGAAGACTAATCTCATGGCCCCACAACTTTTCATGTGACTCCCAGAACTCTTAAAAGTTTTATACTCTATGGTAAACATTTATGAAAAAACTTACATTTCACTGTACATGCTGTCTATATTTAGGTAATTGTCAAAATGCTTATTTCTGCCTTTAATCTTTAAGTGAGATTATTCCCCAGGTATGTTTGTGACAGTTTTATTTATTGGTTGCTAAAGAATGTTGATGATGGGTGTTCCAGGTTGAGAGAAACTAACAAGTAGCATGTAACAATTAGGAGTTGGTATTAGCAAGATTATCCTAATTAATTAAACAAAGTAGTTTACACTCACTGAACACTTTTCTCTGTTAGTCACTCTTAAGTGTTCATCTTTATTCAATAATTTAACTCTCATGCTAAGTCTATGGCACAGGCTCTATAATTGTCCCCATTTTATAGATGAGGAAACAGAGACAGGAAGAAATAATTTACCTAGTTGTGAAGTTGGGCTTCTTGCTCTAGGGCCTGCACTTTTAGCCACTGTACTGCCACTACAGTCAATGTGTAGTCTCACAGGTGTAGCCCATAGACCAAATATCACATTTGATAGTAGGGAAACCTGACTCCACAGCCTAAGAGTAGATGTATCCTTTTAGAGAATTCTGTCATCAATACCAGCATACTCTAGAAGAGGGGCATTTAATATAATTTTTCAAATAGAATTTTATAGATGGGAATTATATTATTTTAGTGTTGCATATAAAACTCAAGTCCTTATTCACGGTAAGCAAACTCTCTACCCCTGAACTATATTCCCAACCCAGGAAGGAATTCTTCAGTGTACTAGGGCAGCATACTCATTTTCTATAGACTTCCATCCACCAAAGACTGAATCAGTCAAAAGAAAATATAACACCAAACATAGAGAGCTAATGAGTCACAATTTGATGGTGTTGGCACAGGTTTGTCTGATACTTACGCACCCCTTGGAATGAAGAATTCTACTCCATCAAAGAAGTTCCTTAGTTCCCACTATCTTGTTGTTTTTGTATTGAGAAGAATGCTAGAAATGATGGCAGATTCTTTCCTCCTGGTAAAATCAGCACTGATTTTGAGAATATCTATAGTTGGCATGTACTGTGAACACTTGCACAATATGAACCATACTCCATCTATGTCTTTGAATCTTGCTTTTGTGTTGAGATGCTAAAGAAAACATCATAGTATTTAAAAAGTAGTGCATTTTAATTTATATAGCTTTCCATCATCCCTAAGCAAGGCATTCCTTTTCTTCATGAAATACCTTATTTCATGTTATTCCTTCTTTCTAGATCGATATTCCCACAATGTTATTATTATTTGTAATGTATTTGATATAGGGTCTCACTACGCAGCTCAGACTTGTTATGATCGTCTTGTTTTCAGCCTCACTAGTGCTGCAATTACAGACATGTGACACCACTGGCCCAGAGGGTGAGGCCAGCGCAGCACCCACAGTGTTATTATTATCAAAGGCCTCTCCACCCCTTAATATTAACTTCTTTTGTTACTATTCTAATGTACAATTTCTCATATGAAGGAATTATATTGTTTATTTTAGTCTCTCTCATATTTTCAATTTTTATTTATTTCCATATTCCAACTCTACCATGCCAGGTTAGGACTACCAAGTTGTTCTATTTTGCCCTTGTAATGTATGTATAGAATCTTTAGTGTAGGTATGATTGTTTAAATTTCTTTTATATGATTGTATAACAGACTTATATTTGTGAATTAGAGTCCAAAAATCCATCGATAACAATAGAAAGAATCTCAGGCTTGTGTCATATTTATACAATACATATTAATGACATACTTATTATTTGCCTAACATGGGGTTCTGTGTTGGTAGGACAGTGATATATAAGATGGTTAAGGTCTTTGACAACATGGAGTTTATCATCTACCATGTAACACATACAGCGGAGAGTGTAGTGGCACTAGCTGGTGGTGTGCTATATGAAGAGAATAAAAAAGTCTTGTGAAAGATCACACTAGAGGACCAACCTACTGTGTTTGTGGGGAGACCAGAAGGATGTAGGTAAAGAGCAAAGGAAAAGACTCCAAGAAGCTGGATCAGCATATGAAAATGTTTGGAAGTGTGTGCAAAGAACAGTAAATTGAAAGAAGTGAATGCAATGGCTTGGAGACAGAAAAGGGAGATGGAAGAAACAGGGAAAGACATCTCTCTTTACTTGGTTCCCCTACCCTGTGGCCTCTTTCTACTGATCTTCTTGGAATTATAGGTTTTATTTTTTCTTTCTACAATATGTTTCAGAACTCTTTGTAGAGATGGTTTAATAGTCATGAATGCAGTTCTTCGTCATGGAAGTCAATTATTTCTCCATTAACTCTGAAAAACAATATTTTAGGATGCACCAATTTAAGTTGGAAGGCGTCTTTCAGGGCTTAAAATACTTCTCCAAAACTCACTTTGACTTAAGGGTTATTGTTGAGAAGTCCTTGATGTTGATGGATTTTCCTTTATAGATTATTTATTTCTTTTCTCTAACAACTTTTAATATTCTGTTGTGCTGAATGTTGGAATGTTGATTATCATATACCTTCGTGTAGACTTATTTTGTTCATGACTAATTTGAGCTCTGTAATGCCCCAGTTATTTCTAAGTCACATACTTTTTCTTTGCTTTGGGAAATTTTTGCTATTACTTCCTTGAACATGTTGGGTTTTGTTTTTTTGTTTTGTTTTGTTTTTTTTACTTGAGCTTACTCCTTTATTTTCATTAACTTTGATCAATCTTATGTTGTTCTTCTTTGCATTGTCTTGTAGTGGTTTTATTGTTTTTCTAGTCCTTTGCTATGTTTAAGAGAAAAATAGGATTTTCAGTGTCTTGTAATTTCGTGATACAAGTTATGATCTTATCTTCTTGGTGTGATACTATATTTTTATTTTCTTTCACTTGGTTTTGCAAGCCTTTAATGTAATCTTTAATTTCCTGGGTATTGTTTCATGATTTTCATTTCTTTCCTGTGTTGGACCTTTATGGTTCCCTTTACATTTCTGTGCTTCTTTTTCCTTTTTTTGTGTATATTCAAGATCTGCTGAGAGAATAGTTCATTAGAGTCATTATCACTTTTTTAACACATGAGATTATTGGTTATATATAATAAAATTATATATTATTTATTCATTCCAGTAAATTCAACTGGTTGGCTTCTGATTTCCTCTATCTTATTGTCCTCTTGTAAATCTGAGATTATATTTTGCTTCAGTATCTTGTCATTTTTTTGTTTAATTTTAACTCAGTTTCTGTGTTGTCTTTGTATTTTTCTTACATTAGGTAGCTTTATCACTGGTATGAAAGCTTCCCTGGGAAATGTCTATTCCTCCAAAAAGTCTTCTTGGTGTAGCTGGCTGTTGGTCTTTGTGTCTGTCCAAAGGTCCTATCTTCCCACTTCATAGAGATTATGTGTTGCTATATATTTGGATCATCATCCAGTCCTTTGTCTATGAGAATGATTATGAGTCCAGATCATCACAGTCTTATTGAACAAGTGTAAACAACTAATTATAGCAAGTATGGCATCTTGACTTAAGTAGTAAAATTAGCAATAACAATATCATAAATCACAACCTAGAAACTGATAGCGTGGAGTAACTGTCAGTTTTGTATCTCTAACCATAGGAGCAAATCTATAGTTATATTTCAATATCCAAAATACACCAAGAATTTCTATGCAGTGGGTTTCCCCTGGGTAGGGTGACTTTTATCCTATTGTGAACAAGAATTTAAGACAGATACTGTATAAAAGAAAATGATAGCTGAAGAAAAATATAGACGAAGCAAAGTTAAAGGTCTAAGGTTCTCCATCAAAACTTTGAGAAGCTGGTGAAGAGGACAAGATAGGAAGAATGGAAAAAGCAGAAGAATATTGGAACAAATGGAAAGAATAGAGACAATGCTCATTTACCCATATAATATTAGAGGACACAAAAAGACCACCAATGAAAGACACAGGACAGAGAGAACAATAAAGGTGAAAACGTAAACAATCCCCCAATTTTGAGTGCTGTGGGTCATTCACCATCCAGTGACTGTGTGGTGGGCCACACAGAAAAATAGCTTGTATTCTCACTGCTGCCTCCAACTGCGTAAGACTGTCTTGGTCTAGTCAGGCATCTCTTTCCCAGTGATAAGCAAAGTTGCTTTCACTTTGGTGGTTTACTCACCATGTCACATGCACTCATCATCTACACAGTTTATCCAGCTCCCCTGTTCAATCTCAGGCCTGCTGTGTTGAGCTATCTTTCCTGTATCAGTGAATCCTCTTTTATTCTTCTCTATCAATTCCCCTGTGGATCTTGTGTGGCTTGGATTCACTTTTATTTCTCTCTTGGCTATTGTTTCAAGACTTTTGTCACATTGTTCCGGAGAAGTTGAGTAACTAACATTCAGCAATCTTCCATTTTTGTCTCAAAAGACCATGATTAAACCACAAACTTTACAGAGTCTTCCTTGAATTTGTTGGTGCTACTACTACAAATATCTGTTCATGTTGAAATAAAGAATGACTTTCCACTTATTCTGTAAAATTCCTATTGCAATTAACAATTATTCTAGGAACAGCATCAATGATTCTTTTCATGGGACTGTAATTTTTGCTTTATTTGAATTTAGAGTTGAGAGATACCTGGTCTTTTGTGCTAAGGCCAATTATGACACATCTCTTAGTAGTTTCCTATGAGGATTGGTGAGCATTTATTGTGTATTTGTTGCAAGAAATGGTATTCAATATAGGGATACAAGGGGGACTAAGACACAGCAACTACTCTTGCTGTGTTAGAAGAAAGGTATGTGGGAACTTAGTGTAAGGACATTTAAGAAAACCACTATCACAAAGATAGAAAGTTAACAGTGGTTTTCTTTAGTTGATGTAGCTCAGCATTGCACTTTCCCTTCCTACGATCTCTCAATAAACTCATTTCCATCTCAAACAATAGTGTTTGTATGTTTCATGATAATTTGGAAAAATCACAGCAATGCACTTTATAACTTGACCCTATGATTGGTGTTATAGTTACATTCTTCGTCTGTGACATGTATCTTGGCTGAAAATTTGTAGACATTTCAGTTCATAGTGGCCATGCTCGAATCTATGGTCATATGGCCCAGGGGCATGAAAAAGGAAAAGCTGTTCATGCCATGTCTGTGAAGAAGTAGAGCACATGAAGGAAAAAATGAGGAGGAAGAGACATAAACCCTTCCAGGCTATGCTCTTAATGACCTGTATCTTTGGAACAAATCCATCTTTCAACAAATCAGTTTTAATTCCCACATAATCCAACCACCTCCTCATATCCCCACCGGTGATGACATGAGACTTTGGGGGAAACATCTAGCCCTAAACAATAACAGAGAGAATCAAGAGAATATCAGATTTTTAAGAATTCACCAAAATTCTAGTCAGCCCAACTTTCAATCTGAGGTGGAAGAAAGTGAATCTATACCTAAGATTCATCTTCTTTTCATGCTAAAGGAAAGATAAAGATCCTACACTTTTAGCAAACCCTCCTTATTGCCAAGAATTTCTTCACTGTAGCACTTGCAGGTACCTATATGGACACAAGGCATTACAGATTCTACATTCCTCCCATCCACAACAACTCATCTTGGAGAAAGCACCTGTGTGTCATATCTTCCCATGGGAAGAGAGACTGAGTAACAATACTTCATAAGCCAGGTTGTAGCCATCTATGCAGGAAATATTAGAGTTCCAGCTATTCAGAGCATGGCCTAAAAAGAAGTTCACAGCCCCTGCGTTGGCATGTCTCCTTAGATTTATAGATTTCTAACCTTGTGGAGAAAAGCAAGCACAGACAAAGCAGGTACTTGATCTGAGGAGCAAAGACCAAGCTATCAGTGCCTAAGGGTAGCATTAGACAGTTTTCCACACTGTATCCAAATGTCCAAGAGAAACAACCTAAAAAGAGAAAATATTTATTTGGCTCATAGTTTCAAAGTTTTCAGTCCATGGTCAATTAATTCTATTCCTGTGACCCTGTAGCAAATCAGAACATCATCTTAGCAGCACATAGTAGAGCAAAGTTGCTCACCTCATGGCAATGGGAGGGATATACAGTGGGGAAGAGCCATGAAGAAGGATCTGGGGGAAAAGATATATTCCTCAAAGTTACAAACCTGTAAGATACTCCCTTCAACTATGCTCTACTTTCTAATTGCCCACTCAGCTATAGATTATCAATGAATTGATCTGTTGATGAGGTTTGTACCTTCATGATCTAATAAACTTACAAAAAACCATCTCCAAACAACTGAGCATCTTTAATCCAGCCCATAAAAGTTGTATTGGGTGAAGATGGTGAAAGCATGGTATGATCAAGAATCCTAAGTTCACAAAAGTAAGAGGCAATGTCAGAAGCTTTTGGATCAGCTGTTAGTTTGCAGGATAAGACATCAGGAAAAGCACTAGCTCTGCTTCAACAGTCATGCTTTATAAGAGAAACACAAGTGGCTCTATACTTTTGAGAGTTTCCTAGAGTTCCTCTGCTCCCAACATAGACAGAGAAAGGGAGAAAGAGAAGGGAGAGACAGAGACAGAGAGAGACAGACAGAGCGAGAGACAGAGACAGAGACAGAGACAGACAGAGAGACAGAGAGAGAGAGAAAGAGAGAGAATTTCTGCTAATGTAAATGTTGGAGAGTTAGTTGCTGCCATATCAGGAATCACAAATGGGACAGAGGGGTACACAGAACCAAATAAAAATATACTCTGATATTCCAACATCCCAATACAATCATTGTATTATTTTACCTGTTTTGTTATGGAGAACACACAATAAAAACAAAAAATGAGAAAAACAGTGAAAATAATCTTATCTTATAGTTTAAAGCACAAAAATATGCCTATTAAAACTCTAAATGCCTACAATTCCTTCTTCTCATTTCTCTGAGGTAGAACAGAGCTATCCGTAGAGTTAAAAATCAGTCAAACTCTCACAGCCATTGCAGTACATTGAGCTCTATAGAGACAGCACCAGCACAAGTGAGAGCCAGATGGACACTGGACAACTCTATACCTCCTGAGAAAGGCAAGTAAACATGGGCAAAGGAGACCCTAAGAAGCTCAGAGGCAAGATGTCATCCTATGCATTCTTTGTGCAAACTTGCTGAGATGAGCACAAGAAGAAGCACCCAGATGCTTCTGCTAACTTATTAGAGTTTTCTAAGAAGTGCTCAGAGAGGTGGAAGACCACATCTGCCAAAGAAAATGGAAAACTTGAAGACATGGCAAAAGCAAACAAGACTTGTTATGAAAGAGAAATGTAAACTTACATTCCTCCTAAAAGAGAGACAAAAATGAAGCTCAAGGATCCCAGTGCGCCCTGAAGAAGGTGTAGAGAATTCTCCTTTAACCTTTTTGTTGTGTTCTGAGTATTACCAAAAAATCAAAGGAGAACATCCTGGCCTCTCCATTGGTGATGTTGCAAAGAAACTTGGAGAAACATGGAATAATATTGCAGCAGATGACAAGCGGTTATATGAGAAGAAGGCTGCTAAGCTGAAGGAAAAGTTGGAAAAGGACATTGTTGCCTACCGGGCTAAAGGAAAACCTGATGTAGCAAGAAAGGGAGTCATCAAGGCTGAAAAAATCAAGAAAAATAAAAAAGAAGAGGAAGATAATGAGGAGGATGAAGAAGAGAAAGAAGAGGAACAGGATGAAGAAGAGGATGATGATGAATAAGTTGGTTCTAGCAGTTTTTTTCTTGTCTATAATGCACTTAATCTCCATGTACATAACTCATTCTTTTTGAAGAAAAAAAATGAAATGTAAAACTGTGTAAGATTTGTTTTTAAACTGTAGTGTGTGTGTGTGTGTGTGTGTGTGTGTGTGTGTGTTGGGTTTTTTAGTTTTGTTAACACACTACCAAATGTGTCTTTAGATAGCCTTATGCTGGTAGTATTTTCAATAGCCACAAACCTTGCCTGGTACAGTATGGCAGTTATAAACTGGTGTGGAAATGTAAAGCAAGTTCTTGGTGCACAGAACAAATTAGTTACATATGGGGATGGTAGTTTTTGCTCCTCAGTTGTCTCAGATGAAGCTTATACAAAATAATTGTTATCCTGTTAATTAAATACCACTCTGTAATTGCAAAAGAAAAGTTGCAACTATTTTTTTAGCATTCAAAATGCTTCTAAGTGAATATAATTTTTTATTAGTATTTCTGCCTTTTTCATAGATATGACAGTTCTTCTCAAAAGGAAGCTTGTCTTTTGCTTTTGCCCATTTTGAATCATATGAATTATTAGTGTTTTCTTTTCATATAGTTAGTGGATGCCAAACTTCTGTCTACGCACCATGCATATTGTGATGGGTTAAAAAAAAGTAAAATTGAGAACATTTTCATCTATAAAATTCTAAAATCTCACTTATTGTAAAAAAATTTCACATAGTCCTTTGTAAGCAGTAATTAGTTCTGTTCATAGATAGCATGAGCTTATTATAATCAAGCAAACTGAAAGTCTATCTTTGAAGGACTCATAGAAAAAAATCACATTCTGATCTTTATCTGGGGACTCTTGACTCCCATTACCATGTAATGGCAGTTATGTTGTATAGTTCCCACATTAAAGGAGGATCCCCAAAAACATAAGCTTAAAATACAGGACTCAGATTTGTGGTTAGCATCCATAGTAAAGGCAATGAAGTTCTGGCTTTCTATGCCTTTACCCATTTATCTAAATGTGGATTGCTCAGGAAACTTGACCCTGGTAAAGGTGCTAATGTTATGCCACAAATTAGAAAACGATAGGTGTTCTATATTGGGATCTCCCATTTAGACAAGAGAGAAAAACATGAGTTTCACTTCTTAGTATGAATTACCCAATTTGTTTGAATTTTTCTCTACAAAACTTATTGGAGTCATGTTTGTCTGCTTAGCAGTTTAAGGAAAAAATTGGAAATTTTGTGGGCTTTGAGATTATCATTGTTAAAGTCCCAGCATTTTAAAATAGGGTTCTTGTGATTGTACACACTTTTGTGATGGAGTGTTGTTGTGTTATATAATCTTAACTTGAATTCTTTCCATTTGCATTTGTTTATGTAATTTCAGGAGTAATACTAATCATCTGAGTCCTGGATGGTGCTAATAAATTCACTGTAGAGGTTTTTTTTTTTTTTTAAATCAATCCAAAGAAACATGGTACCAAATTAGCTTGGTTCCCTGGTACAAGAAGACAGATGAGTGAATCAATTAATTATAGTATATAGTAGAAAATACTCTAGTAGCAGTTTACATACATAATGTTTACTCTATAGGGGTAGGGTGTGTAACTCATCCTAGGGAAGAGAGGTTGGTCACGACCTATGTGCACACAAGCTAAGGACTGCTATGATTCTGTGAGGATTTGAGGAGACTTTATTATGGAAATATTGGAACCACTTCTTAAAAAGTGCAAGGGTAAAGATCTGCACTCACTCAAAAAACATTTATTGAGCATCTATTACATAGCAGGCACGTTTCTAGGGTCTTTAAACACAATGTTGAGTCAAACAAACAAAACTTCTTGGAAGCTTATTTTCTAGTGAGAAAAAAGCAGGTAAGATCACATTTAACCAGGGGGATAACAGGGGATTTTTTCAAGGCTTTGCCACAGAATTGTATTGTGCTGATGAAGCTATAATATTATGCATTTATCAAGATCAACAGAATTTTACAACACAAATAGTGAACACTAGTGTGAAAAAAATTTATAATATCAACCAGGAGATAAGGGAATCTCAAGATGAAACGTAGACCGTGACCAAAGGATGTTGTGGTATTATGAGTATAAAACACAGCCTCACTATAGAGATGGGAGATAAAAGATGCTGATCTAAATAACCTTGGGGGCTAAAATAAACACTGGCTGGTAAAGTTGTCTCTCATGTGGATGTGGAGCACTAATTCTGATGTGTATACATGGGTGAGTAAATAGAGAGCCAGACCTCTCAGATTAACAAGCGGAAGCAGAGACTAGAATAAACTAATCCATGTGATATCAGGTTAGAGTCAGAGAAATCAACGTTAACACAGTTTAACTTAATATAGATACAAATGCATGGATACAAAAATAAGAGGTTAAAGTGTGGATGTCATATATATATATTCTAGGTTTGGCCTGTAAGGGGGCCTAAAATTAAAGTTATCTAAGCACCAACAAGCACCCAGCTAGTGCCTAGATTTGTGTTTGTTTTTGAGACAGTGTCTCATTACGTTAATAAGACTCTCTTTGAACACACTGTGTAACCTAGGCTGGCCTCAAACACAGCAATCTTCTTGCCTCAGCCTTCAGAGATCTAAAACTACAGTCATGCACCACTATGCCTGCCTCAGATCTCATTTTCTAAAGACACTGTGGAAACTAAACATAAGGAACTCACAGAACTATAAGGCGGAATAATATTTACCAGAAGTCAAACAAACTAGCAGAGAGAACATTTATGTAACGTCACAGCTAGACAGGGATAGGTTGTGGAGTTCTATTACACACAATGGTGAAGTTATGAATACTGTATTGCATGATTCAGAATAGCTAAAAAAAAAGATTTTGATCATGTGTCTTACAAAGGAGTGACAAATTTTTCAGATAATGGATAATCTAAATATACTGAATAGACTGGTACATAATGTATAACTACAGTAAAACCTCATACTGCACCCCATTAAAGTATACAATTACTTTTTTTTTTGTCTTTTTGAGACAGGGTCTCACTATGCAGTTCAGGCTGGCCTTGAGCTCACTTTTGTAGCCCAGGCTGGTCTCAAACTCACACCAATCCTCCTGCCTCAGCCTCCCAAATGCTGGAATTACAGGCATGTGCCACTACACCCAGCAAAATGTACAATTATTGCCTGTCAGAGTAAAAATAGAAATGAAAGGAACTGGGATTTCCTTAGAGATGTGCCTGATTCTAGGGCTGGAATAAGAAACATACAAGATGATCCTGGAGCATCTTGTAACGGAAAAAGTAAGGAAATGTTCAAGTTAAACAATGGTAGCATGTCAGACAGATAAGAAGCCAGGTGAAAGTTCCCAGTGAGTGAAATCGCCAATTGGAGGAAAAAATATATGACATAATATTGGAATATAACCCTTGATATATTCATAAGTCCATACTGGTATCAGTAAATGACTGAATAAATAAAGGAAAAGATTGCAAGGTCTGACCCAGAATTTAATTTAAGCAGAGACTCATTCCTTCTTTACAGACATAGAATTTAATTCTTTCACCCCACCCTTTAGGTATGGACTGTGCCTCGTAACTTATTTGCAGAGTATGGAAAAGAGAATAGAGTAAATCTAGAGTGGAGAAATCTGAAAAATACTACCTGAGTTGACCAGAGTAAATATTAGAGTGACTAGTCATGTTGATAATATGATATGGTATGATATGGCATGGCATGGTGTGGTGTGGTATGATATGATATGATATGATACATGATATGATATGACATGACATGATACGATGTACACTTTACCTCTGCACCCTTCCTTCAAAAGTAACAAACCCTAAATCTAACAATGACAAAAAATCAGGCAAACTAAAACTGAAGGACATTTTATGAAACATTTCACTAACATTCCTTAAGATTGTTATGTTCATTAAAAACAAGAAAAGCCTGAGAAAGCATCATTGATTAGTAGCAGCTAAAGAGACATGGATGTCAGTTTGTATCCTGAATGAGATCCTGGAAGAAATTAGGAGTAATGAAGTAGAAAGTTTAGTTTAGGAACCAGGACACTACAACTCAGGCTGAGATTTGTCCAGTTTACAAGTTGTCAGGACAAACTGGAGACTGAAATGTAGACTGTGTGATTATATATCCTATGACTTTTTCCATTTTACCTTTTGTCCACTCTACTTTCTGTGATAGTACCAGAGAATCACAGAGGAGGCAAAGATTGTGTAATCTTCCAAGTCCTAGGAAGGTCGATGGGAAAAAATACCATTCGTAAAATCCGAGGAGTAAGTCTTGTCCCAATGTAAAAGTTGTTTTAAAAGTCTTTTAAATCCTGAAGGTAATAACATCTCTTTCTACCCTGAATAGGAAAGGTCAGAAAGACAAGTTTCTTTTACTATAAGTCTAGAGTTCTTGCTCTCTTTGGTATTTGAAATGGATCTTGAGGTTATACACTCTGTGAGTGTGTGTGTGTGTGTGTGTGTGTGTGTGTGTGTGTCACATGCACAAGTCCAAAATTTCTCCACTGTGAAACATATAGTACTCATTCTCTCTTCCCCACCTAGAAACATATTGAGTTCCTAAGGACTGCAACTGCCTCAAGCAGGTTTTCCTAAACTTAACAACTGGACACCTCAACAACCAAAGAGAACTGTAATGCTGCAAGTATGCCCTTCACAGACCTCAGGCCTTGACGGAGAGATAGTGGATATCAGAGCAACTCAGAACCTCAAGTCACCTGAATTTACTCAAATCTTTATGATGTTTAGGTAATGTTATAATCACTAGGTCTCTAAATCATGAAGCTTCTAAAACCATAGTATATCAAGATTTTCTTTTACTCTGTGCTTCTAGCTTGAAATCATTCCTTATTTATTTTACTTCAATCCTCTTATTAGTTATTCTATCCAATCCTGGAAATAACGTCTTTTGTTATACCAACATTTGTATTGTTTGTTCCTCACCTCAACCCAGAGTCTCACCTTCATCATTCCTGAACCAGTATTTCTTCTCACTCCTGATGTCTGCTCATATTTTCCTGAAAAATTATATAGAGTGTTCATCAGCATTGTGGAACATAGTCAGGTACTGAGCCTTTGTAAAACAGGATCACATCTTGCAGCCATGAGTAATTTGTGTGAAAATTTTTTTCTCAAGTACATATGGCCACAAAGAGGATAAGATGTTTATGAAAATGCTTAGTTGTTCTTAACAATTTAATTTTTTAACGCTGTAATCCAACTTTATCAGTGTTCATTTATTAATACATTTCACAGGCATATGCTCCCTCCTTCCCTTACCAGCTCTATTTTGTCCTTTCTAGAATGTATATGCTAATTGTAAACCCCTAGGCCTGGTTGCCTCAAAAATGAATTAAAGGACTTCAACTGTTAAATTACGCTAAATTCTTATATGAAAATAATTGGAACATCTACATCTACAGCCATCTTTGAGAAAGATATGATTTTCAAGGAAGGCATTTGATTAATTTACATTGTGATTCTGAGTTAAATTATCCCAGAATTGACTTCCTCGAGTGCTCTGATTCAGATCTCTAAAATGTCACATACTGTGACTCATGCTTCCTTCTAGAAACGACAGAACTTCCTCACCACCCCACTCTAAACCTCTTGCTTTGGGCTTCCATGCTCTCAGGAAGGGACTAGGTTATATGCTATATTTTTCCCATGGTGGGCAAGGAAACCCATCTTTTTTGCTTCTTCTCGGTCTCTCTCTCTCTCTCTCTCTCTCTCTCTCTCTCTCTCTCTCTCTCTCACACACACACACACACACACACACAGATTGATGCACTGAAAATTTGAAAATCAGTACCAGCAGAGCACACTCACGCTCTGCAACCCTAGAAAACTAATAATGTTTAAAGAATTGTAAAAAGAAGAACCTGACATTATAACTATTTATTCTCCCAAGATTTTTCAATGTTCAATTTTCTAAGAATAGAAATATGTAATAAACTTACAAAAATAGTGTATATTTGATAACTATTTCAAGGATATCCTAAAGCACTTGGATCTTGTAGGTAGCTAATTAGTGGTGAGCAGTACTGATCTATTTCCCAGGGAATCCACATTCTTTTTGTCTCTGAAGAGATATTTGAGCAAAGAACTGTGTTGAGACAGAAGGAGTGGAGAGTAGAGGAGAGAAGAGATGGGGAGAACAGAGGAGGGGAGGGGAGGGGAGGACAGGGGAAGGGAATGGAGGGAAGAAATAGATAACATTACCAACAATATCTTTTCCCATGGAAATCTGCTGGGGATAGTTGCACACAGCTGTAATCTCAAGTACTCAGGAGGCCTAGGCCAGAAGACTACAAGTTTGAGACTTTTGGCACAGTTGAAAAACTTAGCAATATTCTGTGTCAAAATTTTTGAAGGACAGGGTAGAACATTTGTTCAGCATGCACAAGGCCTTAGCTTCCATCTCCAATGCTGCAAAAAATATGGTATAGATTGTCACTTTGCAGACTTAAAGTCAAATATATGCTAATCAATATATTATAATGTTATACATTATAACTCACCTCTCTTTGAAACATACTATTTGTTGGAGTTTTAAAAACACTTGGAAGATGAACCTGAGTATAAAGAGCATATGGAAAACAAAGACTTCTTTTGAGGGTAGGGATTTGAGGATCAGAAGTTTAATAATACTTGTTATTTTCAGAGCTATAATAAATTTGATTAATGTTTTTGATTAATACCTTGGGAAGTATATGGTATAGTATGTTACATAAAATGAACATACATTTAAAATTTATATGCATGTATATTTATATAACCTTACGTTTATTCTCTCACAGTCTTCAAACATGACAATTGAGTAGATAATGGCTTACTCTATCCCTCTTACTTGCCTTTCAGCAAGGCTGTGGACGTCAGTCAATCCTGAGCTCTATTTCTGACTCCAGTACTGTATTGTCATGGGCTAGTAATTTAATTAAAAGTGAGAAAGTGAATCAGGTGACTTCCAAAGACATTTCCAATTTTCAATTTCTATGGCTCTGAGATTTTGCCCTCATTCATTTGATTTCTCCTCTTTTTAAATGAAATACCAGTATTGTTTCCTATTCATGTTGACAGTTCTTACTGTGATCTGGGGGCCTTAACGGCTCTGCCAAGTTCAAACTCCAGAACTAGGGTACTCTTTCATCCCATGCCATCTGGACCCCTCCTCACAGGCAGATCGTCTGCCCCTAATCTCAGTCATAGAAATGCAAGGAGGATAGCCTTGATCTATTAGCAGTATTCTTATGCTCTTTCTGATCACTATTGATTTTCATTGTTTAATGTGACTTTTATTAATATATTTTTAGAGTATATAATGGTTAAATTAATGGGAGCTGGAACATGTACACAATACATTTCTATTGTTTTTCCTATTCCCCCCTTTTTCTACCAACACAGATTCATTTATCTTATAATTTGGCATAAAGTTGATTGTTATCCACACAGATTAACCAGCCTGATAAGGAATAAAACAACATACTGAATCAAGGTAATCTTTTTTTTTTTTTTTTTTTTTTTGTCTTTTTGAGACAGGGTCTTGCTATGCAGTTCAGGCTGGCCTTGAGCTCACTTTTGTAGCCCAGGCTGGTCTCGAACTCGCACCAATCCTCCTGCCTCAGCCTCCCAAGTGCTGGGATTACAGGCGTGCGCCACCACGCCCAGCCAAGGTAATTTTTTAAATATATTGTCCATGTTTGATTACAATATTTTTTTCTAGCAATTGTGCAACTATACTTTTGATCAGAAGGCAAAAGCGTCATTAAATCTGGTCAAGGAGATTATGGGACCTCAGAGGAAAGGGATGAATGAACTATAGTGCGTCTAAGGAGAGTCACCCAGAGAAAAACATTCTCTCAGGCTTTCACAGAAAACAAAATGGCCAAGCAATGGCCGTGACTCGTCCCGAAGGCTGACACTAACAACAGTTCTACAAAGTACTGCCTATGATCCCAAACTTAATCCTGAGGGGATTTGACCCTGGAAGATACAAAAAAAAAAAAAAAAGAATATTTTGTTATACAGGTCTTGCTTCGACTTGCCCTTGACCACCCAGCAAGAAAAACAAAATGCTTAATTACAATGCATGAAACGCAGAGCTAGATTAGTGAGATGAACTTTAGGAAGCTTAGATTCAATAGCCTCCAACATCACAAGCTTCACTGTTGGCCCACTACAATTGCAGAACATTTGACTGTGTATGTATCTGCTTCCTCTTAGTCCAAAGAGAAATAAATTATTTTCCTTTTTTTTTCTCTCTTTATTTTTTCTAAGCAGCATCAATAGGAAGGTGGGTCATGCCCACACACTGTACTCTGTAGAACGATTGTGAGGACAATACGCAATATGTCAACTTTCAAAGAAAATAAAGGGGAAAAGAAAAGGGGGAAAAAAGTAATGTTGATTTAGAAGGGTAAATGTTTAATTGTTTGATCAATCTTATATATC
>PVJA010013216.1:20521-50398 GCA_004027025.1 Myocastor coypus | reverse complement strand
TTTTTTTTTTTTTTGTCTTTTTGAGACAGGGTCTCGCTATGCAGTTGAGGCTGGCCTTGAGCTCACTTTTGTAGCCCAGGCTGGTCTCGAACTCGCACCAATCCTCCTGCCTCAGCCTCCCGAGTGCTGGGATTACAAGCGTGAGCCACCACGCCCGGCCGAAAACATGTAATTTTTATATCTGACCATGTCAGTAAAATCCCCTCAGGATTTATCTTGAAACTATGTACAGCGTTTTGCAGAACTTTTGTCAGTGTCAGCAGTCTAGATGAGTCACGGCCACTGCTTGACCAGTTTGCTGTCTGTGAAAACCTGAGAGAATGTTTTCTCTCTAGGTGACTCTCCTCAGGCACACTATACATCATCTATACCTTCCCTCTGTGGCCCCATAATCTCCTTGAACAGAAAATTTGAGACACTACTGAGTTATAGGATATTACAGTACAGGGTCTCTCATGTGCTGAGTCCTTACTGACCTTGAAGGGCTAGAGCCAAAATATTGGCTAACCTTGTAGCCCTTCTTTTTCTCTAAATTTTGGTGTGCAAATTTAGGTTTTTAACCCTCCAGAAGAGAAGCTTAGTGATACTACTACTCTATAACATAGTTACATGAACTTATCATCACTGTCTTTCTAAATATTAAATGCCTTAGGCTGGGTGTGGTGGCTCACGCCTGTAATCCCAGTACTTGGGAGGCTGAGGCTGGAGGATCAGTGTGAGTTCGAGACCAGCCTGGGCTACAAAAGTGAGCTCAAGGCCAGCCTGAACTGCATAATGAGACCCTGTCTCAAAAAGACCAAAATAAATAAATAAATAAATAAGTAAATAAATAAGTAAATAAATATTAAATGCCTTAGACTTAACATGGAACCAGTATTTTCCATCAATCACTGATATTCTAATAAATCTCTATGGAATGTAATGTGATTAAAGAAAAATTGCCATACTTTTTCACACAGAAATTTAGAAATCTAAGCATATACAAAATTATAGCAGGTCAAAGCTATGGCATTTTTCAACCAAGGACTTTTTTCTTATTGTTTCTATTGGCTCCTAAATTTTTCTTTTTGTTCTCAAATTTATTTTTCAATTTTTGGAGACAAAAAATTTGGATTTGTACAAAAATTAACTGTTTTTCTATCATACAGTAGCATGATTATAGGTAATAATAATGTGCTATACATTAATGATAAGGGAGGAGATGAATCTGTCTAGCCAGATATAAATATAATGCATTGTATACACATATCAAACATAAGGTGCTCCACTAATATGCATCCTTTTTGTGTTTTTATGTATCAGTTAAAATAAGTTTAATCAATAAAACAAATAAAAATATGATCATAAAAGATAGACTGGGAAAAACCCAGGCTCTTTGTATGAGGATTCGGGGTGGCACAAGGCAGGAGGCTCCCTGCACCCCAAGGCAGGAAGAGAGTTTATACAGTAAATGATGCAAAGGTGAGCCACCGTCCACCAGAATGTGCCTGGCCCTCCTCAAAAGCAATTAACAAACAAACAAACAAAAAATAACAAAAAAAAAAAAAAAAAAGAAAAGCAATTAACACGCCCAATGTCAGTCAGAAAAATCTGAGGCATCCTGTGCAGCCAAAGCTTCCCTGACTGGCATAGTGACTTATTTGCCTTCCAGGGGTTGGTGCCCACGCTAGGTCACCTGGTGGGCCAAATGGCAACTATGATTAAGATGGCTGAAGTCATGCCCTGCTGAATTTCTACAGACCACAGACTTATTGGGAACACTTGGATCAGGCTGCATGAGGGGGAAACTCTCACAACAGAAGATCATCTGGGGGCTTGGGGGAGCCACAATCCCAAAGGGGAGTAGCTCTGTGGAGAGGACAGAGAAAGGCCTGCCAAGTGAGGGGACCTCCCTCAGTAGCAAGGCGGGGTGAACTCAGGAGACGGGAGCAGCCTGAGTCTTAGTCTACAGGCCATCTATGGCTTTGGGGATTGGGCAAATTAGGCAGTGGGCAGGCTCTATAAGGCTAAACATCTAAGCTATTTTGTGGGATATGTAAAACTCGAAACTCTACCCTGGCAGCTCTTCCGCCAATACTGAGGATTCAACACAGGCACTTTAATCATATCCTGTTTTTTTTTGAGACAGAATTTTTCTAAATTGTCCAGGCAAAGCTCAAACTCTGGCTGTGTCTTCCTCCCTCCCCTTCTTTGGCATTGGGAATCGAACTCAGGACCTTGTACTTGCCAGGCAGGCACTGTGCCACTGAGCTATCTCTCCAAAGAGCTTTTGTTTGTTTGTTTTGTTTTGTGGTACCAGGGACTGAACTCAGGACTTTGTGCTTGACAGGAAAGCACATATTCTAGCCCCCCCCCCCCCAAAAAAAAGCTCAAACTCTGGAGATTTTCCTCCTCAACTTCTCAGGGTTCTGGGGTTAGAGGTGAGGACCACCACACTGGCTTCTGGTAGGCTTTTAGGCTGACATGTCTCATCTTCTGAACTCTAAATAGATTCCCCCACTGAGCTCAGCTGACATCATTATAGGACTGCTGGGAACCAGCCCTTCAACACATGAGCTGCTGGAGGACATTCAAGATTAAAACCATAACAGCTTCAAATTCATTTGGAGGTAGTGTCATGCATTTTGTTCTCAGGGACATCAAATGTTCTTATAACTTTTAATTTTTACCCTCGGTTCAGAGATTCTTTTTCTTTTCTTTTCTTTAAATGAATTTAGCACAGGGTCTATAGGGTATACAGGGTCTCACTACATAGATCAGGCTTGTAGTGATTCTATTTTCAGCCCCTCAAGTGTAGGATTATGGGTGTGTGCCACCACGCCCAGTCTTAATCACCACCTCAGTGGACCCTACGGGGTGGGGCTGGCACAGCATGCTGGGAATTCAACCCTGGCCTCTGCACTCTGCCTAAGCAGGTGCTTTAGTCCACTGAGCTATTTGACTGGGCCTAGTTCAGAGGTTTTAAATCTCTCCTTGGGTGGGAAAAGTTATTCTCTTATACTCATTTGAATCTATTAATTCTACCACAACTGCTGCTACAGCAGGAACACCAAAATGACATTCAGGATTTGGAGGCAGATTTATTTAACGTGGACAGACACTGACAAAGCATCAATCTTTACAAAAATGCCAAGGCTAGAAGGCTCAGGGAGGAAGGCTTTTGTAGAGTTGCAAAGGGCAAGCACAGAGGTAGGGTACATGGCTGTTTTTGATTGATTCTTAAAATATGCATCATGGAGACCACTCATTTCTAGGAGATATTTGTCATAGGAATTGTTATCTGGCCAGCTAACAGAAACTGACATACACCGGCTGGTGGGGTGCAGCTTTTTTTTTTTTTTTTTTTTTTTTTGTCATGTCTGAGGGTGCACTCCTTCATTTTGTTCTTTGAAAGATGTAGTTTGAAATCAGAAATGCAGAAACAACATTTTTGTGTTTCTATAGTGCTTTTTCTCTGTGGCTGTGAGGTTAGAAATCTGTACTTGATGTCCAGGTAGAGAAAAGGTCACAAGGCACTAAGGATGACCAGGAAAGAAAGCACACTGACTATTTTATCAAATTCTGTGTTTCTAGATAAGCCTCAGTGCTTTGATGCCTGTTATCTGAAACTTTGACAAGTCACGTGAAAGTATGCTCATGTTGAAGTCTTTAGATGTCTCGTCCCAGAGAAATTTTGTGTCAAATAAGTTTGAGGACTCATAGCTTATCAATATGCTAATATGCACCATCATTGCAGTATTTCCTAAATTTACCACATACACATTGAATCACTTAAAGGGTCTATGTTCTTTTGTTGTTGTTGTTTTTTGGCTGGATCAGGCTTTGTTAAGGGTGGGTCTCATTCTCCATGTGGAGATGGGGCCTGAACCACGGTCCCTGGCACCTGAATGACTTTGCTGAATCATGTGCTTTAATCAACTGAGCTACCTGTCAAGCCTCCCCAGGGGTCTAAAGTGCATCTCTGTAGCAGTATGAAGGGGAATCAAGGCAGAGATGTTATCCAGGAGAAAATGCAAGAAACTGGGATGAACAGTGGCCCTTGGAGAGGCAAGGAGACTTCCTGCTCCTTGTACAACATACTCCTTTATTTTTTATTTGTTCATTATAGACTTGCATTAAAATAGATAAAATATTTTTCTAGAGGCTAGGTAACCCCAAAGTGGGATATCCAGCGTGCCATATGTAACTGAGCACTTAGGAATGATTCCTGCCAGTCTAGCTGAGGGTCATCTTAGGACACACCCGTCTGAAACTCCTCACTGTGGCAGAGTCAGGGCAAATCCTAGACTCACTGCAATTTAAGTGTTAACATAAGACTTGTAGTCTAGAAGAGTCACGTGTCAATGTTGATTTCCTGGTTTGGATGTTGTACTGCACCACTGAGATGGGTGACATAAGAGCGACATTAAGGATGCTAAAATATAGGAAGGCAGAGAAAATATCAAAACTTCCATTTAGCTCTGGCATGGAGCTAGAATCACTTAATTTTTATTTATTTATTTATTTATTTATTTATTTATTTATTTATTTTTTTTGTCTTTTTGAGACAGGGTCTCATTATGCAGTTGAGGCTGGCCTTGGGTTCAGTTTTGTAGCCCAGGCTGGTCTCAAACTCGCACTGATCCTCCTGCCTCAGCCTCCCAAGTGCTGGGATTACAGGTGTGCGCCACCACGCCCGGCTCACTTAATTTTTAAAAAGTGCCACAGCAGCCCAGTGTGGTGGCCCATGCCTGTAATCCTAGCACTCTTGGAGGTCGATGCAGTAGCACTGGAGGTTCAAACCAAACCTAAGCAACTTAGTACTTTAGTGAGACCCTCTCCCAAAATGGTAAACGAAAGCAAACCAATGCATGGCTGGAGCTGAAAACTGGCTGGCATGTAGAGGGGCCACGTCCCTGGGAAGCCGGGTGCAGCAGCACGAGTTCAAGGAAAGCATGACTTAGCCTCTAGCTTGCAATGGCTCACGGAGCTGGAAGCTGTTGTCGCTGATTAAAGATGTGTCTGGCAAGAGCCGTTCTCTCCGCCCACTGTGCGCATCCTGCGGCTGGGACTGGGGCTGAGGGTGGGTGATGAGGGCAGGCCAAGGTTGGATTTGTCTAAGAAGCAGCTCAACTGACAGGGTCTTCAAGTCAGCCCTGGGAAATAAAGAGCCTTAAGTCACCTCGAACCCAAGCTGGGTAACTACATTTCACATAATGCTCAGACCTCAGAAGTAGAGGAGGGAGTGGCTAACCTTTTTTTGTTTTTGTTTTTTGTGGTACCAGGGATTGAACTCAGGACCTTGCACTTGCCAGGCAAGCATTTATTCCACTGAGTTGTCTCCCTGGCCCCCAAGAGTGGTTAATCTGAATAGTGGTGGATCCTAGAAGTCTTCCCAATTGTCAGCTCCTAACCACATGTATGTCCATGTGTGGGCAGACACACACGCACACACATACACAAACATGTACACGTATGTAGTATACCAGATACACAGCGATCTAGTCTTTATTTTAAACTCTAGCAAATGGAGAGAAGTCACCACTTCAGGGGAAGAAACATTCAAATTTTGGGTAACTTCAATTCTATTTTAAACTTTTTATTTGGAAATAATTATAGGCTTGCATGGAATTGCAAAATTAATGCAGCAGAGTCCCTTTCTTCCAACAATGCTGTTTTATTTAGGTGTCATGCAGTGTCAAAATCAGGAAATTGATATTGGTTCATTACTGCTCTAAACTACAGGTTTTATTTCACCATTTAAAGAAAAAACAGCAAAACTGTGCTGGTTGGTGTGCAAGGATATTCTCTGATGTAATTTTACCCTCTGTAGAAATGTGCGTTTCCACCGCTGTGATGGAGCTACTGTACTGTATTGTTGTATGGATGCGTAGCAAAGGCTCCTGCTAACCACATTTTCACCTACACTTTGAGGGTCCCTCATATTTGCCCCCCTCAATGGTCCAGGCCCCATGCCCTTCTTGATTACCTTTCTGAAGACATCTCTCTACATGGCAAGGTACACCTATTTTTAAATTTGTTTTCTCTTTCTTTTTTTTTTTTTGAGACAAGGTCTGACCTTGAACTCACCATGTAGCCCAGGCTGACCTCCAACTTGCAGTGCTTCTCCTGCTTCGGCCTCCCAAGTGCTGAGGTTACAGGTGTGCACCACCACACCAGGACTCTTCTTTCTTTTCAAAAGTATATTGAAAAACAATTGACATAGTAAACTGGGCATGCTGGTGCATGCCTGTAATCCTTCTCAAAGCAATAAATAAGAGAGGCTGGGGATTTAGCTCAGTGGTGAAGCACCTGTCTGGCAAGCATAAGGTCCTGAGTTTGATTCCTGGCACCCACTAAATGATACAGTAATTGTACATCTTTATGGGGTATAGCATGGTACTTCAATACAAGTAATGCAATGTATATATCAAGTAAGTGTGGGTAACCAGCATATCTATCACGTTGTTATTTAGAAGAATATTAAAATCCCCCTCTACTTGATATTTTAAAATCTCCAGATGATTCTAGTTGCTGTGCTAGAATACTAGTAGTTATTCCTCCTACGCACTGTACCCTGTACCCCGTAGCTATCCTGAGTCCACTGAGGGTACCCCCACCTTCTAGGACCCTAGGGTCCTTCTAGAACCATCATCCTATTCTCTAGCTTGGGGGAGGGCTGGCCCATTGAGGAAGGGGCAAATGCAAAGAGCCCTCAAAATGGGGGTGAGGACTTGTTAACTGAACTTAGGACCTTGCGCTTGTCAGGCAGGCACTTGGGCAACTGAGCTATGTCACTGGTCCGCTCTAGTTCTTTTTTTAATAATTTTTTTAAAGAATTTTATTTTATTTTATTTTATTTCTTGTTTCAGAACCTTTGTTTATTTATTTATTTTCATGGCTGGCTCAGCCTGCCCCGATGGCAGGGCTGGTGCAACATGTGGTGCCGGGGATTGAACCACAGTCCCTGCAGCCGCCCCCTAAGCAGGCGCTTTAGACCACTAAGCCGTCCCGCTGGGCCCCTCACTCTAGTTCTTTGAGATTAACTGTATCTTCCAGTAGCTGTGTCTCTAACCTTCCTTCCGGGAGTCACACTCCAAACTCTCTCTTGTTGGCAGCATGTGGTGACACAGGCCTGTAAACCCAGCCTCTGGGAAGCTGAAGAGGGAGGATACCAAGTTGATCCCCTACCCCTGGAAATTTAGTGAGATTTTGTTGTAAAATAAAAATAATTAAAAAGTGCTGTTGATGTAGCTCTGTGATAGAGTGAGCACCCATGTACTGGACCTCCAGTATCCAGTATCTTTATCTCTCTCTCACACATAGATACACACAGACAGAGACACAGACACTCACAGACACACACACACACACACACACACACACACACACACACACACACACACACAGAATTCCTGATTTTCTGAAGAGGACAATTTTAAGGGGAGGGGAGGGGAGGGAAGGAAAAGCAGCAAGAGTTCCACCGTGATGCAGGATCGAGTCCTCATCTGACCCTTGCAGCTGGAATCTCACATAGGTCACTTAGTTCCTTCTTCTCCACCAGCCCACCTGAACTTTACAGACCCCAGGGTTTCTTCATGATTTAATCAGTGCCGAGCAGAATGTCACTCACAAACAGCTTTTATTGAGAACAGGGGCCTGGGCGCACAGTTAACGTTTTCCTCTGCATTTGAGAAAATAGATGCCCTATAATAAAAATATCTTATTTTTCAAATAATCCGCATAATAATTCTTGGAGTTAAACAACAAATGCCTGTTTTACAATCAAGAACTTCAAGTTCCCAGTTCTTCAAGACTGGTGAGGAGGGAGGGAAGAGAAGTTTGGATTTGAATTCATGAGATTCTGGGAAAACTCAGCCTCTCCATTTAAAGCTCCCCAGGGTGGGTGCAATGGTGTATACCTGCAATCCTGGCTACGTGGGAGGCTGAGGGAGGAAGGTCACAAGTTCAAGCCTATCCTTGGCAGCTTGGAAAGATCCTGTCTTAAGATCAAATTCAAAACACATGGGGTGGAGCTGGAGCTACAGCTCTGTGGTGGAGCACTTGATCAGAATGCATGCACAATATATGTTCAATCTCCAGCACAAGAAAATAAAATTGTCAAAAAGAATGAAGATAGGGGCCAGGGATAGCTCCGTAGCACAAGTGCCTACCTGGCAAGTGCAAGGTCATGAGTTTGAACCCTGGTCCCGCCAAAAAAAAAAAAAAAAAAAAAAAAAAAAAAAAAAGAAAAAAAAAAAAAAAAAAAAAACACAAGGGGGAAAAAAAGCAAAAAAAACGCGCACAGGGAAAAAAAAAAAAAGGAAAAAAAAAAAAAAAAAAAAAAAAAAAAAAAAAAAAAAAAAAAAAAAAAAAAAAAAAAAAAAAAAAAAAGGAATAAAGATAATAAAAATAAAGCCAGGCGTGGTGGCTCACGCCTGTAATCCCAGCACTTGGGAGGCGAGGCAGGAGGACTGGTGCGAGTTCGAGACCAGCCTGGGCTATAAAAGTGAGCTCAAGGCCAGCCTCAACTGCATAGCAAGACCCTGTCTCAAAAAGACAAAAATAAATAAATAAATAAATAAATAAATAAACAAATAAATAAATAAATAAAATAAAAATAAAGGTCCACCAGTTTCCTTGGCAATGGGAGAGGCAAATTGCAAAAGCTAGACTTAGAGGACAGGAGACCTGTGTCGTGTCTTCATTGCATTGCATAGTACGCTATAAGCCCTTCCAGGCTGTATTCTGGCTCCTGACATTCCTGCTTGGCCAACTCCTAGGAGCTAGGAAAACCATCTAAAAATCTTTCTACCAAATCTGGTGTCCTTTACAGACCCTTCACTGTCACAGGTAGCATGAGCCCTTGCTGTTGAGGAAGTGGAAATGGGTTCTAAAACACCAAGTTGCAGGGAAAAAGCCTTAGCTGGAAATGAGATAAAGGGATCCACTTGGGGAGCTGCTGGAAGGGGTGCTCTGCTGAAGAGGATCAGACCGGCCCTTGCACAAACATTAGCTGAGCGGGATGGGACCGGGTGTCCATCTCTGCAGGAATCCTGTGGCGTGGGGTGGATGTGGTGGGGCAATTCTAGTCCCATGAAATGATTGGGGGCAGTTCAAGGCTCTACTGCTCCTGGGGCCCAGGTGACTACTGCTTAAGGTGACAACTGGGGACTTTTGGGGTTACTCAAATGTACTGGATGTTATAAATGATGGGTTGCCTGCACCTTAATGAAAAGTTCTACTAAGTCATCCAATTTCCTACCCTCACAGGAGAACTAGCTGCAGCCAGATCCCCTGATAGTTGACCTGCTTGGTCTTGCTGCTGAAGAGGAACAGCAGGATTCAAGGTCCACAGCCAAAAAGGAAGGACAGGGCTTGGGTCCACTGAGATCTTTGTCAGAGCCCAAAGTCTTGCTGGACATCTCAAGTAGGACACTCTTCTCTTGTTAACACGAGGGCCACATGTAGTGTTCTTCTAGGTCTCTGTATTAGAGCTATAGACTCCACTGTGGGAGTTGATAGCTGACCTACATGACCCCTTCAGACAGGGCCCGTTCCACATCTTTCCTGTGGCCTTCTCTGTGCCCGCAATAAAGGTCTCTTTATTTTTCTTACCTCTTTACTGCACTAAAAAGCCTAACAGTAAAGGCTGGTGATGGGAAGTTCCTCTGCATCCAAACATTGTAGTCACTCTTACCTTGGTGTCCTGCATCTTAAAGGATGAGGCAGGCCAGGTAAATTGAGGGCTAATAAACTTTGTTCTGCTGACTTTCTCTAAGTGAGAAACACACCTATACCGACAGTTCTACAGTAGTAAAGGACAAAATAAAGATCAAGCTTTGTTCTGTTTCATTACCCACTGGGTATCTGAAGGCCCCAGTGAAGAGTTGGGGGTTGTAACATCAATTCCTTTCAAATATGAATGTCAAAGAAGAAAACAGAAATTATGCTTTAATCAATGGAAGGCCAGAGGTGAAGAGTTTGTCCTTTGCTCCTGCAGCAACCCCTGACAATGTCAAGTCCACACACAAGTTAGCATGTGACATTGCCACTGGATGGAAAGGTGCCTGAAGTGCTACTGCACATCCACAGGGGCCCAGTGGGATTGAGCTTTTAGGTCAGCTCTTTCCCTTCAGCTCACCAAACTCAGCTTCCTTCCTGAGCTTTTCAACCATTCTGCCCTGGGGAGTACTGTCTCACTGTCAGATGCCTGCGGGTACCTAACAGCTTTAGCTGCTTTGTTTCTGTGGGGCTTTGCTGACAAGAGCAATCTCAGTCCTTCTACTGGATTAGCCATCTCAGGCCCAGAGCCTCCATGAAACAGCTTTCAAGTGCTCTCTTCTCTCCTTCTTGGGGATGCTCCTGCTTCAGATGGAGAACACAGTATTAAGCTCCCCACTCTCTGCCTCTTACCGAGCACCTACAGGCAGTCACGTACAATAGCTGCAACAGAGCTGCTAGAGAGTAGATTAGGGCATTATTGTGCAGTGAAATAAAAAATGGAAGCTCCAGGCTGTCAGAACCACACTGCCTCAGTAATGATGTAGAGCCAGGCCTGACATCACCAACGGGCTTGAGGCAAAGATTTCCCTTCATGTGGGTGCTTGGCCTGTAGGCCAAGCGGGTCACACTCAGCAACCAGGCTGCTGTAGAAGCCGGGTGTGTAGTGGCCATACCTGCAAGCTAGCTGAAGTTCTACCTCAACGAGTGGGAGAACTTGGGCAGTTCTCACCTTTGCATAAGATAAAGGAACAGTTAACTGGACTCTAAGGCCTTTCTGCTTCTCCACTGGGCAAACTAGAGACTGGACTTAGGCTGACTGCTGGCCCCAATCCCAGTGAGTCAATGCCAGCCCTATGTCCTTGTTGACTTCTCTTAGAATCTTCATGTTCAAAGGGCTAACAAGGGTATGAATTTCATTGGCGCTGTTAGTAGTAAATTAAAGCATACATAAATACAGTATCTTACATGTAGGTGGTTCTTGCTATTAAATAGATTGGCAGCTTATCCCAGGGGAAGGAGACAGTTTAAGGCTAATCAGGCCTAGTCTCTCTCTTTATTATAGTTGCATCGCCAGCTCACTTACATAGACAGGGCATCATTAAATTGGCTGGGCTGAACTCAAATTTGTAAACCTGCCTCAGGCTCACTGCTGGGATTGCAGGACTGCCCCAGTCAACTCTTTTTGAAACAGGGTCTCACAGAATTGCCCAGCCTGGCCTTGAGCTTGCCAGCCTCTTGCTTCTTGCCTGTCCAGTTGATGCTGACTTTAGGAAAAGGTCTGTGATGTTCTTCATTATGCATGTAGTCAGGCAGCTGAGATTACAGGTGCGCTTTCACCATGCCTGGCCTGGGCTCTAGCTGACGACATTGCTCCTTGTGCTTGTGCATGGGTGTTCTGGTACTTTCTTCAGTGTGAAGCTCTACAATAGCCAACTCACCTTTCACTAAATCTTCCCAGCAATACCCGAGTCCACAGCAATCCACCCAAAGAAAGGCACAAGCCCTCTAATGCAATCCACAAGACTTCTCATACTGAATTAGATAAACACGATGACTCTGAAAGGCCTTCAGGAATTTTACTAAATATTTTGATACTTTACCATTAAGATTACCAACCTTCTGTTCTAGTCAAAATTTTGATATGGCAATCTAAGATTTCAACTGAATTTACCATCATAACCTGTGCTGTTAAAAATGGATCCACACAATGAAATCTGAATCATGCTGATCATTACTTAAATGCATTCATCCTAGTACTGCTTTTAAGATATTAAAGTGAACTGAGTTTTGAAAGGTTGTGCTCAATACTGGACCAGATGGTTTCTAACTTTAAGTCTACTTGATAGTAACAGGTCACCATTTCCCATGAGGTATCAATGTAAAACAACCTTATAGAACAGTACAAGGGCAGTCACTCCTGTCATGATTTTGGAAATCCTTAGGGGAAAGATGAGCTGGGCATGGTGGCACACACAAACATGTAATTATACTACTCAAGAGGCTGAGGCAGGACAGTCTTATGCTTGAGCTTTTGGACTCCATCTAAAAAAAGGGCTGAGGATGTAGCTCAGCTCTGGAGCACTTGGCTAGCATGCAATAGGTACTGGGTTCAATCCCAGAAGCATCTAGAATCCAGTAGCATTAAGAAAGCAATGCCTACACTTGTGATCTTCATGACAGTGTAACAAACATCTTCCAGGTAACTGCCCATGGGAGTCTTGCATGTCTAACTGTTGATTCAAGCTGATGATATTGTTATTTAGGAAATCTGGCATTATACAAAGGAAAGTCCCCAAAGTGATGGCCAAAGAGATTTAGCTTCCAAATCTCCAATGAAAACGTCTCTGTTGAATAATTAGAATTTTGTATCACATTATAAACATCAAGTAACACCACAGACATTTTAAAAAAGGAAGTTTATTGGTCTTTAAATGGCTCAAATTGCAAATAAACAAGTCGGGTAGTGGCATCAGCCGAAGACATATGATGCATATTTGTCAGTTGGCTTCATAGCACCTCAGTACCCAGGAGAGGAAAGGTCTCTAAGCAAAGTCACAACGTTAGTGGTTAGGCCCCCTGGTTCAGTGAGACTGCAACAAGTACACATGGAGCGCTGGGCCTGCTGCCCGAGTTACAGCGGTAGCTTGGACTCTGCACATGGCGTAGCCTAGGAGAAATACGAAATGGAGGATGGACATCTTAAACCCTTTATAGACAGATATTTAACACGACAAGCTGGATGTGAGATCTAAAGAGCTGAGTTCCTAAACAGCCTATTTTTGATAACCTTACACACACATCTGTTACATGGAATGCCTGAACACATCTTTGACCTACTGAAATTAAGACTGAGCAGTGAGAAAGAAAAACTTTGCTGAGTCACCCGTCTTAGTTTCATTCCAAAGAGGAAAAAGAAATGGACAGTGGCATACTTCCCACTGAAATCAGGCTCCCAACATGTGCCCTACAATTATTCCGGTGGGAATGCCACCCAGCGGGGGATGATAGCCTGACATCTGGTCTGTGTGCCAAACATATTTTTTGCACTGTACCTGATTTTGACTGGTTTATGTTGACTTTAGGAAAATGTAGCTATGGTGCTCTTCATTATGAACATAGAAAAAGATATTCCTAATAATTCCCATAAAGCCAAACTGTAACCACATGAGTACAAATTAAGAAACAAACATGTGGTGGCAAGAACAAATATTTCCCAAAGTATTCTAGAGTGCAAAATGCTTAGCACTACAGATGGTTTTCCCTGTGCCCTGCTCCCAGGAGACAAAAAATCTTAATACTTATGTGCTCACCACTTGCAGAAGGTCATATCCAGAGACCAGCATCTTAGGAGAAAGACAAAAAGGGCTCAAAGGTAACTGGTGCAGAATCCGTGTATTCTAAAGTTATCTCACAAGTACATGCTGGCCCTTCATCTTCAACTATCTTATAGTTTATTAAAAGCAATCAAAGAGCTCTGGAACTTTGTATTTTCAAGTACCAGAGTATGGCACACATTTGTGAATTTGGACAGACTCCTGGCAGACAGTAATTTCTCAAGAATCATCTATACAAAAGCTGCCCTTCATCTAGACAAGATGAGATCTCTCACCAAGATGGGGGCTGGGCTGTGAGGGGAACACACCCAGAATGATATGACCAGATATTTTTCAGTTTCTAAATTAAGGCATATTCAAAAATTTCCACATACAAGTTTTACGCCACTTTTCCAAGTCAATCACCAGGTAATGAATGCAGATTCACAGATGAGTTACTCTCAGTTAACTATATGCAACAACCATGCCAGTAACTTTTTCTTTTATATTTTGCATAACAATGGTTAAAAAAGTGGTACAGTTTAACTATCATGTTCACAATTGTCATTTTTCAAGGCAGTAGAAGACCAAGACATTTTAAAATGATATAAAATTTAAGCTTTATAATAAACGCCAGAGGAAGTGGCCTTTCTTCCATTCCCCATCCCCATTTCATCTCTTTATTTAACAGTTCAAGAAAGACTGCCCGAGAAATACAAGCTCATACACTACATTCAGGACTGTGGTAAATGTAAGCAATTATGAAATAGGTTGAACTTTTGCTTCTTGGTGAAGCCACATTAATTTCTTTTTTAAGTGAATTTGACTTTCAGTGCAGTTCCAATTCATGCTTTTAGTGATACATAACAATTTCCAAAATGTTAAAAGTAATTTTCAGTCAATTGAGCCTTCGATGGCAATGCTTATAAATTATATTTGTTAGTATGGTCAAGATAAGAAAGAAGTTTGGGCTCTGATTATAAAATGCAGCATCTTTCTCTGATTCTCTTGGCTAAACTTTTCCTCTTCTTTTTTCCATTCTTTTCTTTGCTGTCTTCCATTTTTCTGGCTCGGATTTCCCTCATTAAATCAAAAAATACCTAGAAAGAAGAAAAGTAGGGTACATAAGGCAAACAGATAACATGAACTTGGTATTTTTCTGAATTACAGCAGGAAACGGGGGATGACGGAAGAATGAGCACCTAGGATCCTCCCTGGGGAGCGGCGCTGGGGCCAGGCTGTGCACAGGGCTACACGAGCACTCTGCCCAGGCCAGTCCAGCTCTTGGGGTTCTCCCAGGAACGATGTGGGAGACACAGTCCCAAACCCAAGCCTGCCACTCCACTACCTTGTGAAAATTGGAAAACGAGAAGCTTTTCAGGATTATACCTTTGCTAAAAATGTTTTTAGGATACCTGATCTTTCTACTCCAGTTTCAAGAGAAAAACAAAGAAAATGCCACATAGTAGCAATAGCGCTAAAGATAAAGTTCAAAGTGGATTATTCTTGAGTACTTTATCAATAAATGAATCTTCATACTTAATAGTTGGTTTAATAAGTAAGTGTGCTAAGTAACTATTAATTTAGTGACTTATTTTCTTGAGTCCATTAGAAAAACAGAAAGGCAGGTGCTTTATTAGCTTGATACTGGACACCTAGTTATACTATCTTTGAGAATGACAATTTCCGTCTGATGCCTAGGAATTTGCAAATAATGAGTTAACACAGTAACTAAAAGCTACTACTATCACAATTCAAAAGTTAAATTTTTTCTTTTTTTTTTTTTTGTCTTTTTGAGATAGGGTCTCACTATGCAGTTCATGCTGGCCTTGAGCTCACTTTTGTAGCCCAGAATGGTCTTGAACCCACACTGATCCTCCTGCCTCAGCCTCTCAAGTGCTGGCATTACAGATGTGTGCCAACATGCCCCGCCAAAAGTTAAATTTCAATTAAAAATGTCCTCTAAAAGAGAAGAGCCTGGAAAGATATAAACTCAAGCTGCAACGAAGAGTTTGTGAGTGTGTGACAGTAGATGAGAAACTTTTAAGGTTTGTGCTTTTGTATTTTTGGTTTTGAAAAATTCAGTTATTATCTATAGAATAAAAGACTAAAAACAAGAAAGGTATAAAGGAAAAGCGTGCTCTAAGTAAACAAATACGTTACGAACAATGAGCATGTTGTAGCGCAACTCTGGCTCTCTAGTGGACACTAACTGAGCAGGCATATGGTGCCAGCCTCACCAGTCGGAGCTATGTGTGTGCACCTGCCGGCCTCTGCACATGCAGGCAATGAAAGTACAGGGCTCAAACCACAACTCATTTCATGTTCAAGAGGAAGGAAAAGCAGCAGAGGGGGTGCTGGAGGATCTTGGAATATATTCATCATATAATTTCTACTTTGGAAACATAAAATCAAATTAAAACACTACAGATTGTATTTCAAGCCGGTGACATAATCAGGGAGAGGAAAGAATTATTTCAGCACCTCTGAAACACAGCCTATAGAATATTCATGTTAGCTCAGATAAATAAAAAACTGAAAGCCCCATAAACACTGTATGTAGGGTAAAGCAAGTGAGCAACAGCGTTAATGTGGTGTAGGAACCATGACTCCCTGTGCAGGAAGCAAGAGGCACAGGCATAGCCAGAGCTCTGGGGAAGCCCGAAAGTTAAATCTGGTTAGAAATAACAGTATGTATTCAAGAGGGTTTTTTTTTTGTTGTTGTTGTTGTTTGTTTTGTTTTGTTTTATCTGAGACAGGTCTTTCTATGTGTGAGGCTAGCCTTTAATTCACTATGTAGCCTAGGCTGGCCTTCAGCTCATAGCAGTCCTGTTCCAGCTTCTTTTTTTTCTTCTTCCCAAAACTGGGGATTGAACTCAGGCCCTTGCGCTTGCCAGGCAAGCATTTATTCTACTGAGCTATCTCCCCAGCCCCCTGTTCCAGCTTCTTGAGTGTTGGGATTATAAGTGTGTGCCACTACACTTTTTAAAAAAATACTATTTCCTACCACTTCTCACTGAATTGGCCACAAAGAAGTGACGGCCCAAGTGGCTGAATCCTGATCTGCATTAGCAAGTGAGAATATTCTCAAACACTAAAGGACTGATCCAAAGGCCTACAAGGTCAACAGGAAGGGGTACAGATGGTAAAGGGGCAAGTGAACACACATACACACAGATGCAATGCAAGGCTGAAACACAGTGTTGTAAAGCCCACGAGTTCATGCCCCCACATATTGGCAGAAGGGAATTAAGACCTCTGCTCAAGTTGGTGCTGATGAGCTGGACCCAGAAGCCTCCAATCTAACTAAATGTAACTTTCTGAGTACTCCTAGGACTGCTTCCTAATGCACACACCCCAGTGTGAAAAGGGTATTCTAAGAAGGCTTAACATCTAACTTTTGGGAGTGTGGTAATAAATTGCCAATGTGCCCCTATTAGAAGCTACCAAGGGCACTTAAACTAGAAAATACAGTAAGAAATTTTTAACGTCTGTGTCAGCTAATTTAATGAACTAAAGCTACAGGAAGTTCACTTTGAGCGCCAAGTGAAGGAAACAAGGAAATAGGGACAGGAATAAAGCACTGGTTTTGATGAACCAGGCAAACAACAGTCCCCTTAGCACTGAGCTTCTTCTAATTTCCTTGATATAGACACTATCAAATTCTCTCTCTCTCTCTCTCTCTCTCCCTCCCTCTCTCTCTCTCTCTCTCTCTCTCTCTCTCTCTCTCTCTCTCTCTCTCTCTCTCTCTCTCTCTCTGTCTCTGTCTCTGTCTCTTTTCTCCCCATCTACTTCTCCTCTTGGTCTTTCTCTCTTCCTATTTGATGGTACAAGTATGTACAAAATTCTGCTTTTTTAATTCTGGACCAGAGAGCATAGGTGGTCCTTACTCTCCTCACAGAAACCAAAACACAAGACAAAAATATATAAGTTCATAATGTAATCAAATGCATTAAGCATCTTTTATAGAAAGCAATAAAAAAGGAACTAAAAACCTACATAATTTTTTTGAGAAGTTTGGAAGACTTAGAACCAAGCTAGAGAACTCAGAAATCAAAAAGGAAAATTACAACACATCTGACATTATTTTTAATGTCTTTCAAAGGCAAAAGACAACATAAGCCAAGTAAAAAGAATTAAAGTAGATTAGAAGATAGTATTTACAACAGACAAAAACAGATAAAGGGTTAATGTCCTTAATATAAGTCAGACTTCAGAATCAAAAAGATAAAGAAGCCATTAGTTAAATGGGCAGAGGAAAGTCCCTTCAGAGAATGCACAAGCGATACAGCCAAAGAATATCAGTCAAAAGATGTGCAGCTTCATCTGTAATTAGGAAACACAAAATATTACTTTGCCCATACTACTGGTGATTTTAAAAGGCTGGTTGACTTGGGCTTGTCAAGCTGTGTGGGGAGGACTTGACTGTACAGCTGGTGGGTCTGAACAGCAGCCTTCTACAGGGTAACTGGTTAGGACGACATAAAAGGCTTGTGTGTCTTTACTCTTGAAAGAGTTGTACTGACACAGAGGTCACGGTAGTGCTATTGGTATCAACAACAAGACTACGAACAACCACAACATCACTAAGAGGAAAATGGTTGAGTTTTAGAAATACCTAAAAATGGAACATTGTAGATTTTAAAAAGAATGTGGCAACATTTATATGCAATGGCATGGACAAGTTATAACATTTACTTGTAAAGTCTAAAATGCAAACCAGAAAACACACACACACACACACACACACACTCTCTCTCTCTCTCTCTCTCTCTCTCTCTCTCTCTCATAAGTACTTTCTTTAACACCTGGAAAGACATAACTGGATTAGCACTTGTTACTGGAGGGAGGGAGGGAGAGAGGGAGGGAAGGAGGGAAGGAGGGAGGAAGGGAAGGAGGAGAGAATAAGGTAGAAAGTGACTTCTTTACTTCTCCTCTTTACATGTTGTAGTTAGGCTTAACCACGTCAACCTGACTGGCTTGAAACTACCTAGGTGCTTAGTACAGCATGCTTCTGAGTGGGTCATGGAGCCCTGACCTTGGTTTCTACATTTTGGTCCTTTCTCTCTTCCTCTTTGCCCTTCTGGCCCTGTTCTCCTGCTCTGCTTCCTATATGATATAAATTAAGCACTTTTGTTCCACACTGTTTCACCAGGACACTTCTGCCTTGGAGCCAGCTAACCATGGACAGAATCCCCTAAACTGTGAGCCAAATTAAACCTGTGGGTGTCTGGTATGTTTCTCAGTAATGAGAAAACTAATACAGAACACTGACACCAAAGAAATGAGTGTTGCTGCAACTGTACCTGGCCATGTGGTTCAGAAGTCTTTGGAACCAGTTTGTGGGAAAAGATAAAACCTGGTAGGTAGTTCTGATCAGAGATCAGAAGATAAGAAAGCTGACAGGAACACAGTAAAAGTAGCTTTAGGAGGTTTTGCTGGGAAGGACTCCACTGGCAGGTGGCTGGACGAGACCAGGTGTGTTACACTCCGGCACACATTCCACATTTTGCCTGTGTGAAGACTTTCAAGGAGATAGAGATTAAGAGACTAGACTTACTGCTCCGTGGAGAAAATTTCAAGACAGTTAAACATTTAGCTAGCTGGTAACTTTTAGCTGGCTTTACAGTAAAAACTGAAGGCAAAAGGCAGAATAAAAAAACCTGAATGACTTAAACTTTGATCCAAAAGGAAACACTTTAAAGATGGAGCAAAAGGGTGTGGTTGCTAGGAAGATTAGCACCGCTGAGAAGGAACCAGGTACTTCATACAAGCAGAAGAAAGTACCTTGAGAGCATCTCAGGAACAAGCTAGACCCCACCTACTGCAGGCTCAAGGTAGGAAAGTGCTCACTTTTTATTTGAGAGGAGAATCTCAGCTCAGGAAGGGTATCCTAGGGAACTGACTCTTCAGGATTTACTTCGTTTTGCCCAGCCATGCAGCTGCTCAGAGGCCACTGTGGTCCAAGGGAATCAGGCAAAGAGACCCTGACTGGTCCAGTGTGTGAAGCTGTGGGAACGAAGTTGAAGGTGTAGAAAAGATTTCAGGAGCTAGAGGTTCTAGGAATGTGGAATGTCTATCAAGGAAGACTGCAAATTGTAAATAGAGCCAATTCAAGAGAGGGGTTATGTGGACTGCAACCATTAGAGCGAGGTATCCAAGCCTTTTAGGGCTCACGTTTCACCACTGTGTGCCACATAAGGTGGATATAAAGCTATAGGACTTAATGTTTGCCTTGTTGGGTTCTGAGCTTGTTCTGATTGTAGTTTTTCTCTCCCCTCAGGGATCTCCTTGGATTGGGAGTGTTTAACTTGCGCCATTCACTTTAGGATAACTTCTTGTTTTTGATTTTTACAGTATGTTCACAGTTAAGAGTTTGCTTTGGATCTCAGAAGAGAAGTGGATTTGGACTTTTGGAAAAAATGCTAGAACTCTCAAGACTTTCGGGGAAGTGATTATTATGTTCCTGGTTGTTGTTAGGAGATTAACTGTGGCTTAAGGCAAGTATTTGGGTACAGAAATACTACTGATTTTTGACTGTTGACTTTGTATCCCATTATACTACTGAATTTGGGTATCAAATCTAGAAGTCTTTTCAGTGGAGTTTTTGCAGAGTATCATGTCATCTGCAAATAATGATAATTTCACAATGTTATTTGTCTTTGGTTCTATTGATATGGTGCATTACACTCACTGATTTTCATGCATTGAGCCATCCCTGCATTCCTGGCTGAATCTCACTTGGCCATGGGTATAATCTTGATGGTTTGCTGCATTCTGCTACTTTATTGAGGATTTTTGTATCTATGTTCATTGAGAGATTCTAGTTCTCTTTTTGGTTGGGTCTTTCCCTGGTTTTGGTACCAGGATAATACTTAACTCTAGGAATGAATTAAGGAGAACTGCTTCCCTTTCTATTTCATTAGAGAGTTTGAGGAGTACTGGCATTAAATCTTCTCTAAACTTTTTATAGAATTCTGCTGTGAATACATCAGGACCTGGGCTTTTCTTTGTTTGTAAGTTTTAATTATGTTTTCAATTTCATTGACTGATATTGGGTCATTCAGAATTTTTAAATCTTCTTGATTCTGCTTGGTAATTCTATGTTTTTAGCAATCTGTCCATTTCTTATGTGTTTTCCACCCTATGTGAGTAAAGATTTTTAAAGTAGGTATTGAAGATCTTCTGAATTTCCACAGGACCTGTAATGATTTTCCCCTTTTCATTCCTTGTTGCATGAATTTGTGGGTTTTTTTTTTTTTTTTCCTTTTTTAAAATTAGGTTGGCTAGGGTTGGTAAATGGATGCAACTAGAAACTATACTCATAAGTGAAATAAATCAGACTCACATGTGTAAACACTGTACTATTTCCCTAGTGTGAGAAACTGAAAGAGTAAATAAGACCCAAAAGGTATAACAGATTCTGTGTAAGGGAAAGAAACTGCTCAAAAGTAAAGAACAGGTGCTTAGATCAGTGAAACTGAGCATGGTGGCATATGCCTGTCATTCCAGTGCTAGGGAAGCTGAGACGCGAGGATCACTGGGAGTCTGAACCATGCAGTGAGATCTTTTTTTTTTTTTTTTTGTCTTTTGAGACAGGGTCTCGCTATGCAGTCAGGCTGGCCTTGAGCTCACTTTTGTAGCCCAGGCTGGTCTTGAACTCACACCGATCCTCCTGTCTCAGCCTCCCGAGTGCTGGGATTACAGGCGTTCACCACCACGCCCAGCAGTGAGATCTTGTATTAAATAAATTTTTAAAAAAATCAAAAGTAAAGAACTGGGATGAGGAAAAGATAAAAAGGATAGACAGATATATTTATGCTAAGATAATTGTATTTCTAATTTCTGTTAGTTCACTGAAAGGAAGAGTTAGTGTTTATGCTTTTTAAAAATGTATTTAGTACAAGGTCCACAGGGTCTCACTACACAGATCAGTCATAGTGATCTTCCTGTTTTCAGCCTCCCAAGTGTAGTCCCAGCACCTGGGACTACAGGTGTGTGACACCATGCCTAGTCTCCATTGTTGTATCTGCACAATCTGGGGGTGAGTAAGGGGGTGTGGCACGACACATTGGGAATTTGAATCCCTGGTTTCTGCACCTGCTTAACCAGGTGCTTTAGTCCCTGAGCTATCTGGCTGGCTCGATGCTGTTGATCAATATTACATGCGCATATCTGGTAGCCTGAGCAACTGCTCTGAAGATGACAATATGCAATATAATAACCATGTTAATTGCTTATCACCTTATTTTGAAATTCTCTATCTTGCTGGGTGTGGTGGTACACACCTGTAATCCCAGTACTTGGGAGGCTGAGGCAGGAGGATCAGTGCAAGTTCAAGACCAGCGTGGGCTACAAAAGCTCAAAGCCAGCCTCAGCTATATAATGAGACTGTTTCAAAAAGACCAAAAAAAAAAAAGAAATTCTCTATTTTTTTTTTTTTAAAAAAAGGGAAGTGTTTTGGTCTCGGGTTGATAAGGGGTGAGATTTTTTTTTGGGAGCCACCAAGGGGATGAGCAGAGCACAAATCTAAGTGTGTGTGTGTGTGTGTAGGGGGTGTTAAGGGGTTGTGACCTACTATACTTGGTCCCTTTCCCCTTCCTTTCTGGCCCTTTTCACTGTGCTGTTTTCCAATCACCATCAACTAACCATCTTTGTCCCCCCATGATGTTTCTGCCTTGGTGTCAGGCTATAAGGACTTAAGGACTTAATCCCCTGCATCCATGAACTAAATTAAACTTCTCCTTTAAGTTGTGTCAGTTGGTGTGTCCTGTGACAGAAAAACTGACACATTATACTTCAGTGTAATAAACTTTATTTTATTTTATTTTTTTTGTCTTTTTTTTGAGACAGGGTCTCACTATGCAGTTCAGGCTGGCCTTGAGCTCACGTTTGTAGCCCAGGCTGGTCTCGAACTCACAGCAATCCTCCTGCCTCAGCCTCCCGAGTGCTGGGATTACAGGCATGTGCCACCATGCCCGGAGGTGTAATAAACTTTATAATGAGCATATATTCATGTAATTATTTATATAATGAGAAAAATAACTGAAGTAATATTTTCAAAAAAGTATAGTACATATCAAAATATTTTCCCCACCAGACACTCATTTGCTCAACTTACTTCACCCTGCCAAGATGTTCCTTAAAACCAAGAGGAGTCCTGGAGTTAAGAACCAGAACATTTAGCAAAATAGCTTCTGACGAAGCTGCTAGAAGGGCCCCATAGGCACACACAGGAGTCTGCTCAGAAGGTCCTCAAGCCTCTGGCTGTCAGCACACCACCTGTCATGTGGCATTTAAAAGCTGCCTCTCTGGGACCTCCATCCACTAGTCTACTTGGTATCACAGCAAGGGTAAAGAATGACTCCTACTCCTGTGGGGAGCTGGTCTCTGTTCACAGTTCAACAGGACACAAGATCAACACTTGATGACCCTGAAAGTTCACAATCAGGTTCCTAGGAGTAGGTGACATGTAACAAGCTATTTCAAATGTCATTTTAAATAAAAGAAAGACAAGGGCCAGCCACATAGCTCAGCAGATTTAAAGAGGCGCTGGGGGTTTGATTCCTGGCCTGCTGTGCAGGCCTTGCCCCTGGGGTGTGCTGAGACAAACGAAAGAGACTGGGTATGGTGACAAGCACCTGTAATCCTAGCACTTGAGAGGTTGAAAAACAGGAAGAATCACTGAATGCCTGATCTATGTAGTGAGACCCTGTAAATCTTATACTAAATACATGAAAGAAAAGACAAGACAACGTGAGCACACACTTGGCCGGATCTAGAGTATGCTTAACAGTATCACATACCCTGTGACCTTCCTTGCACCAGTTATAAACTCTCCATGCCTAGTCCCCACTTAAAAGTGAAAACACTGAGGCCATCTCGGCCTCAGGCATTGGAGGACTCGCTCTTGTGAGTAGTAATAAAGAAACATTAACTAATTTCAGTAAGAAAAACCAAAGTATAATTTAATTCTAGAAATTGCTTAGTTACTGTAAGTGACATTTATATAGCTATTGAGGCACTTCACCTAGTAGCCATGCTGCAAAGCTTAGCAGAACAGAAGCTAGCTGCACTTTTACTATGACTGTAGGGCAATTGGTAAGCAGCCTCATGTGATGTCATGCTGTCTTACAGAAGTGACCCAATGACTGCACACTGTCTTCCAAAATGGCTGCAGCAGTATTTACTACATAAATTTTAAGAGTCCTGCCACTCTCCATCAAGAGGTAAGACTGTTCTGAATTCCCTCTTGAGCCAGGTGGGGCCTTGTGCCTATCCTCATCAGAAAGCGTGAGGTGCAAGTATTCTGTACTCCCTGAGAGGTTAGGTCCTGCAAGCAGCATGTTTTCTGCCCAGGTCCTACTCTGCTGTGACACATGCCTGGGACTCTCCACTGTGCTGTGACAAAGCCTAACTCAGCACACATGGGAAAAAAGTTCACATGGCTAGGAACTGAGCTATTCCTAGAACAACCAGCATCAACTAGTCCGGCCAGGCAGGTGAGAACAAGCCTTTAGAAGCTGTTTATATATTTCCAGGGCAGCGACTTGAAGACTTTGAGCCATGCCACCAGAAACTGGGCAGTAGGGAGTACAGCCTCCACAATATCTGTTCAGACTGTGGGCCACAGAGGGCAGGTTCCACTTGGTCACTTAGCCACCATAATTAAGAATAGTCCAAGCCGGGTGTGGTGGCGCACGCCTGTAATCCCAGCACTCGGGAGGCTGAGGCAGGAGGATAGATGTGAGTTCGAGACCAGCCTGGGCTACAAAAGTGAGCTTAAGGCCAGCCTGAACTGCATAGTGAGACCCTGTCTCAAAAAGCAAAAAAAAAAAAGAATAGTCCAATCCCTTTACTTATCTTCTTTTGAGAGATAATATGAAAAAAGTTCATATCCCTATACCTTAGTTACCTGGATGACCAATCACCTGTTCTCATACACCCCTAGAATATACAGATACATGAACACGAGGACACATGTAAAACATGCTAGAGATGCTCCTATGTATCCTGCTTTTTACACTCACTTGCACTGACAACCATTTCCTATCAGCATGTTTGGTTCAATCATCCCCCGCACCTCTGCTTTTGTGGTACTGGGGATTGAACCCAGGGCCTCTGTACTGAGCTATGTTCCTGTTCCTCCCTTTTTAGATAAGGCCTTGCTAAGTTATTAAGTTGCCTAGGTTGGGCTCAAATGTGTGATTTTCCTGCCTTGGTCTCCCTAAAGGATTTTAGGTAGGCATTTATTGCTGTGCCTGGTTCTACCATTCTGTTTTAGTGGCTGAGTACTATTCCACTACATAGGCGTATACTTCAACCAGTCCATTTTAGGATGCCTGGATATCTCTAGTCTTTTATAAATCCTGCTTCAGTGCCTACCACTACTGAGCATACACTTACATTTCAGTCTATGTTTTTTCTTCGTGTTTGGTCATAATGTGACAGATAATCACCACACTGCTCCTCCACCATGCTTTCTTATCCTGCTATGCTCTCCTGACAGCGATATAATCAACCTCTTTGCTTTTACACCACTGGGACAGGCTAAAAAAAGCACCAGCCATTATATTTAAAATTATACTTCTCTTTTTAAAAGTAAGACTGAACTTCTTTTCAGGTTTAAAAGCCTCTACATTTTCTGCAACATATCTGCTCCTATTTTTGGACCATTCAGAATCCCCACTGGATTGCCAGTCATCTCTGGTCCTGTGAGGAGCTCTGCTCAGGCACACGCTGCCTTCCCAGGGCCCTGAGCCCACTACCAGGGCCGCAGCCACACATGGCTTCGCTGCCTGTGAACAGCCACTCCCGCCTCTTCTCCCTATTTGCCTTAGCTCAAGTTGTTCTCATAGTTTCCTATAATCTGCTCAAAACAGCAGCTAGGAGGAAACAAAACATCAATGTGCTGTGGAAACGATTAATGTGCTCTTTCAAAACCCCAAAGACACTGAATCTCTTTTTTTTCCCCCCAAATTTTTGAGAGAGGGTCTTGCTCTGTAATATAGGTGAGCCTAAACTATGCAGCTTAGGCTGACTTCAAACTTGGAGTCTTTCTGCCTCAGCCTCCCAAGAGGCAGGATTATTAGCATGTACCAATATATTTGGCTCCAAAGATATCTGTCACAAGCTCTTTAAAAAAGAATTGCCCTGACTACTAAGAAAATCAATGTCATACAAAGTGGAAACTTTGGAGCATTGATTTTATACAATCAGGTGACACTGTCTTAAGACCTATAGCATAAAAACCACTATATGGGCCAGACCTATGGAGCCATAGGTATAAGCAGAACTGTCTACAAGCACCTGAGGCCCCAGACAGTATGACTCTAAGCAGGGTCCACCAGCGCAGTCTGCATTACCTGAAACTTGCTAGGACACCGACTCTCTGGCCTCATCCCACCTTGGGAGAAGCAGAATCTCAAGGGCAAGGCTCAAGGGTATATGTTCACCAAGTTTCCAGGCAAAGGTTCACACACTGGAGCTTAAAAGGCCCGCTGTGGAGCTGACCAGGCTTCAGGTGAAACCTTCAGGCTCCTATCTTCTTACCTAGAGGGAGCATGGTTCATCCTGGGGGTCTCAGGCATAGGACATTATGCACCTAAAACCTGGTGGGACTCCACTCAGACCTAGGAAGGTTCTGTACACCAAGGGAAGATGCGGGTGGGGAGGTGATCCTCCTTCCCACTCTAGGGACATTAATGTTGGCCAAAGGTAAGGAATGTAACTGTGGTAAGAGATTGTAAAATTCTTTCTTCTGGGGAAGATTCCTTCATCCTCTTCCTTTGGCTTTGGAGTCACTGTTCAGTTTTGAGAGCTTAAACAGATCCTGGTAGGCTCCAGGCCAGCAGGCAGGCTGATCAGGGGTAGCATGAGACTTACACAACTCGCTCTCAACTATGCAGCCCTATCAGGATAAGAAAAAAGCCAGGCATGCCATCAATGCTAAAAACAAAAGTACATTTTGTCATAGTGTCTCATGTTTTAGTCCCTTGGGAGACTGAGAGCAAGAAGGGAGAGATTAAGTATTCAGGATGATAAAAATCAACATGGATTAAGTTTCTACTTGAGTCTCACAGACTATACAAAAGAGACAGGTTAAAGCGAATGGATCTATTTTTTATAGCATATAGTAATAAGTGCTGTGTTTTACCTTGTCCACATTAGCGCGCGTCTTTGCAGATGTTTCCACATAGTTCACATTCCACTGATCAGCTCTGTTTTTTGCCTCTTCAACTGAAACCTGCCTTTTGTCTTCTAAGTCTGACTTGTTACCAACCAGTAGAAATGGAACATTTTCATCTTCCTTTACTCTTAAAATCTGCTCCCTGGACAAGAGCAAAGAAGGGAGAAATATAAACAGGTTTCCACAAGTTAAAAAAACAAGATCAACATCTATTTGTAATTGTTTGTTTTTATATAGGCTTATAACAGGCTTATCCATTACATGGTTAAAAAAAAAAAAAAATCATTTCTTCAGTATCCGACCAGCAATTATTTGGGATACACATTCACTTCTGAAATGGTGGAAAACCACACCAACGGGAGAATGTAACAGGAGGTGCAAAATGAGTCAAATGTAACTTGTTATAAATGCTTTATTCAAAAATGAACTCATATTGGAGGGGTTAGGTAGGTATATACATATGTATTCAAAACAGGGTCTTGTTATATAGTTCAGGCTGGACTAGAACTCACATACGCACTACCATGCCCAGTTTTGGAAGGGTTTTATACTTACAGAAAAGCTGTGAAGATGGTACAGAGAGTTCAAGTATATTAAATATCCACTTTCCCCATGCTACCATCTTGTATTAGTGGGGATGGGCATGCCACAAGGAATGCAGTGCTCATGACACAGTGCTGGTCATGTCCAAACTATCCAGACATTCTTAGCTGTTATCTTTTTTTTTTAACAATTTTTTCATTTTATGTATTTGGTACAGTGCCTCACTATGCAGCTTAGATTTGTAGTGATCCTCCTGTTTTCAGCCTCCCCAGCACTGGGATTACAGGCATGCGCCATCACACCCAGACTTGGTCACTGGCTCAGTGTGCTCAGGGGTGGGGCTGGCGTGGCATGCGGTGCCAGGGGCTGAACTCTGGTCCCAGCATTTGTCTAAGCAGGTGTTTAGTCTGCTGAACTAATCTTTTTGTTGTATAGCTTCAATGATTACCACTGATCATACATTTATATATGAGTCTCTGATATTTTTCTGTTTTGTTAGGCCATAATTGTGACAGATAATCACCATACTGCTTTTCTAACACACTTTTTTGCTTCTCTATATTCTTGCTGACAAAGATTCCATGTGACATTTAGTCTCCCTAGGCTGCAGGTGGCTGTGATAGCTCTTGGTCTTCCTTTGTTTTTGATATTCTTGACAGTTCTGAGTGCTGGCTGTATACTTTGCACAGTATCTGTCGGTTGAGATTTGTATAATGTTACATTTAGCTTTGGGTTTTGGGGAAGACAGTACTGTTAAGTCACATCAAAGGTTCCACAAAATGTTTTTAAGGCCCCATGCATGGCAGAAATGATTGGAAATAGCTCCTGAGCACACACAGCCTTGCATTTAGAGGTAAGTTACACAGAGCCATGGTGGCACCATTTTAAAGTACTCTGATGCTTGAAGGACTGGGTCGAAATCTTCATCACAACTCACCTCCAGACCGGCCTTTTGGGTTCCCCAGGCAGCATTTCCTCAGTACAACCAGGACCCTTCCTATCACCAAGAACATCTGACTTGGTACTTGCCATGGGCCAAGGACTGACTGAGGTGTGTTACATACACTGTCTCACTTACTGCTCAAGCCACACCTATGACACTAGTACTACTGTTGTTACTCTATAGGTAAGGAAATGGAGGCGCACAGAAATCATGAAACTTGCTCAGTCACAACTAAGTACAATTAGGATGTGGGTCTGAGAAATATAATGCTAGAGAACACAAGCAACTTTTATGTTAGATACCTCGGAGTCCGCAAATGAGGTATACCTAAGGGCACAAATCCTGAACGAGAAGGCTGACTTTCCCAACACTCTTCATGAGTGATCCCAACTTGTGATAAGTAACGGGCACCAACGGATCTAGCTCTAGAGGGAGGCTCTCCGTGTCATATACCATTTTCTCTCAGGGCAAAGTTACAGGCTGGTTCACAGCGATGTCATTATTATAGTGATTAGAAAGTGCTGATCAGGGGTGGGGAAACAGCTTGGTAGAATAAGGGCTTGCCTGGCAAGTGCAATGACCTGGGTTCAATCCCCAGTCCCACAAAAACAAAACAAAACAAAACACCAAAACAAAACAAAAAAAGTGCTGATCACATATAGACAACTTTATCTTTTAGAAAAAATATTTTATATTAATTGTTTCTGTCAGGTGAGAATTAATGCTAAAAAAAGTGCTATTATAATGTTATAGGGCATTTACAGTGTAAGTTTAAAACATTTAATACATTAAAAAAAAAAAAAAAAAAAAAAAAAAGACTGGCCAGATAGCTCAGCAGATTAAAGTGCCTGCTTTGGGACTTGGGTTCGATCCCGGCATGCTGTGCTGGCCCTGCCCCTGGACGCACTGAGATGGCAACTGAGACTAGGAGTGGTGGTGTGCACTTGTATTTCCAGTGCTTGGGAAGCTGAAAACAAGAGTTATCACTACAAGTCTGATCTGTGTAGTGAGACCCTGTAGACTCAGTACTAAATACATTAGGGGGAAAAAAAAAAAGTAGAAGACAGGACTATATTTTATTTTCATTTATTATTATTATTATTATTATTATTATTTATTTTTTTTTTTTGTCTTTTTGAGACAGGGTCTTGCTATGCAGTTCAGGCTGGCCTTGAGCTCACTTTTGTAGTCCAGGCTGGTCTCAAACTCACACCAATCCTCCTGCCTCAGCCTCCCGAGTGCTGGGATTACAGGCGTGCGCCACCACGCCTGGCAGGACTATATTTTAAATAGGAAAGGAAATATATTTCATAGAAGGTCCACGATACATGGTGGTCAGATGGCTTTATAAAAGAGTTGTCACTGTTTTAATAAGAGCTGGTGCAGTATCACCATTACACTGAGGCATGTAGAAGCAGGTCTTCCAGATTTCAGTGTCTGTTGGCCCTGACTGCAAGGCCTGGGAGAAGTCACTTAGCCTATTTGTTTTGGTTTCATCAGTTAAATTTTGTATAATTTTTAAAAATCAAACTTTAAGATTTTGTAACTGTGAGTTTTATTTTATATACTACCTAGAAGCTGCCTACAATAACAGTTCTAAGATGCTGAGATACAACTCTGACTTCGAAAATGTTAACATGTAAAAACTATATTATCTTAGAATTTATCCTCTTTCCCATCTTGCAAGATGGCGGGTGAAAAAACCGAGAAGCCAGACACTAAAGAGAAGAAACCCGAGGCCAAGAAGGCTTCTACCAGTGATGCTGATAAAAAGGGTAAGGCGAAGAAGGCAAAAAAGACCAAGAAGGGGCAGCCCCACTGCAGCCGAAATCCTGTCCTGGTCAGAGGAATTGGTAGATACTCCCGATCTGCTATGTATTCCAGAAAGGCTTTGTACAAGAGAA
>PVJA010013216.1:0-14242 GCA_004027025.1 Myocastor coypus | reverse complement strand
CGAACTCACAGCAATCCTCCTGCCTCAGCCTCCCGAGTGCTGGGATTACAGGCGTGTGCCACCACGCCCGGCTGGAGATGGCCATTTTTGGATTGGGTCTTTAATAAATGTGGAGGTCTATGGGCTGGGGATATAGCTCAGCACCATAAATGCCTGCCTGGCAAGCACAAGCTGCTGTGTTTGATCTTCTTTACCACCCAAATTTATTTATTTGAGGGCCTGATTTTTTTCTTTTTCTTTTTTAGTTCTTTATATATTCTAGATGTTAGTCCTCTGTCTGAGAAATAGCTGGCTTTTTTCTTCCCTGCACTGTGGGTTGTCTCTTCACTCTGTCTGTGGTTTCTCTTGCTGCACAAAAACTTTTTAGTAAGATCCCAGTTCTCTGTAACATTTCCTATGTGATTGGGGGTTTGTTCATAAAGTCTTTGCCTACAGCTATGTGTTTAACAGTTCTACCTCTTCTCTCTTCCAGCAATTTAGTTTTATCGTTTTAATATTTAGGTTTCTGATCTATTTTGATTTTGGTTTAGTGCATGGTGAAAGCGACAGGTCCAGGTTTAATCTTCTGCCAGTGAAACCCAGTTTTTCCCAGCATCATTAGGAGGCTATCTTTTCTCCAGCGAAGTTGTTTGGCTCCTTTGTTAAAGGTAAGATGGCTGAGCATGTTTGGAGTTGTTCAGTTTATAACATCAAATTATGTACATATGATTGAATGTTGATAACATGATTGATAATATGTTGACTCAGAAACATATTATCAGTAGAATTCACGAATTCGTTCCAAATAGTGCCAAACCTAAACTGGAGAAACAGACTTTTAAAGCCCAAACTGCAATCGTCAAGGTAGCACTTACCTCATCATACATGAACTGCAGGGTCAGGGCTGACTTGCCCACACCACCACTGCCCACCATGATGACTTTGTGTAGGGCCAAAGAGTTCTGACCCTTGGGCTTATTTGTGGCCATCCTGTCTCAAAGATTTTTCACCAGAGGCTTAAGGAGAATCTAGGAAGAATGAAAGAGTAAATAATGGTCAGTACATTCTCCTTCAGAATTCCAGCACAGGAAAGAGATGTGTTATCCTTAGGGTTCAGTATAGTTTTCACTCTGTAGTGACTGCAAACAGATGGCAAGTACACTCTCTCAGGGGAAGAATGCTTACAGAATGAGAACGGCTGGCAAGGAAACAAGCAGATGACTCCAGGGCATTTCTCTTATAATAGTTTCTGTAATGAGCTGTGACCAAATGGGAAAACTTCCCAATGCAACCACAAGCTGACAATAATGGGGATTTGCCGCAGTGGATATATTTACATGGATTATAAAAACAGCTGTAAGGATCACTTTATTCATATTAACTTATGCTGGAAATATTTTTATAACTACTACTACTAATTTCAATATGAAAAAATGACCAAAGACGGTCATGCCTTATGCTAAGATTCTCATTAAGAGGCTTGCTGTAAAAATATAAAAAAAGAAGTTTCCTCTCAATGATTTCATAACAGAGTTTGAAACACAATCCAACACTGTACATCACAATTAAGTATTTCAGAACATGTATGTGTCTTGAGGTACGTAGCCATCTAACTTAAGTACTCGGATTGAATTAAACATGCACTAATAATTTCTTCCTTATGGTCCGGGGGCTTGAACTCAAGGCCTGTGTACTAAGGTATAATTCCAACCCTTCTTTATTTTGAGATAGGATTGTTTTTTTGCCTCAGCCTCCAGTGTCTCTATTCTATTTCAGAATAGAATCCAAATCCAAATTCAAACCTGTGGTGAGAACTAGGTTCTTAATGAAGCAAAAGTGGTGTGGAGCGCTACTGGTACCAGTTACCTAGCACTGGTACCAGACCTTAGGGAAAAAAAACCTGTCAAGCCACAACAAATACTCTGAGTGCAGGGTTACTTTTTGTGGTGCATCTTCCTCTTTGGCATCTCTCTGACACAGCTTTCTTGAGTTGCGACTCACAGAATCATGCTCCATCCTCTTCCCTCCCAGTTTGGCTACATCACAACTGCGCAGGTCTCCTATTTTTTAGATCTCATCTCTGCCTCTTGGCCTCTGCCATGCAGTTTCCTCTGGCATATTCTTATTCTATCTGGCCAGTTCCTCTCAGTTTTGTAGTCTCAGCCTTACCAGACATCCTTAATGTTAATTAGGCTTTCCCTTGTTCTGGTTTTCAGAGATCATCTCATACTTTTTGTTTATAGTCCTTTCACAATCTAAACTTACTTGAGCATGTAGTTGTTCAACAAGAGAGTTCTCTGGTACAGTTTACCAGGAGTAGCTTGGGGTCTGGGGTTACATCTGTTTGGTTTGCCTTACGCCTGACATAATTAATGTGGCTTAGTAAAATTAGCCTTCAGTTCATATGTGTTGAACAAAAAGCAAATGCTCACAGCCAGGCCAAACCCTGGGGAATAGGACATGTAACGGTGTAAAGTAGCTCTGTGACTGGAGTAAAATCACAAGGGGAGTTGGGACAGTGCATGGATCCCTGTCGAGAGGACACTCTTGCTGGGCACGGGTTCAGATTTCACACCAAAACCATGCCCATTGGTCCAACTGCTCAACACAAAATAGTTTTCAAACAAAATCAAGCCAAACCTTCCCACACACTGAATGTGAACACATTTGAGAATGCCTTCACTCTGTATTTAGCACAATTGAGATCATACCACATATGGAAATTTCTTTTCACACTGTTCTTACTGTATCATAGCAGCAGCTGAAACTATGAAAGGGATGACCAAAAAAATCTGTACTTTTGGGCTCAAGAACTCAATAAACAAGGGCCAAGCAGCTCTTTTACCTGGGTATCAAGAACATAATCATTAGATTCTAAGAAGTGTTTATTACTACTCAAAAAGTGACAATTACAGTACACTTCAGGCAACTAAAAGTATGGATGACACTAAATCCAAACCAGTTTATAGAATGTACTGCTGCTAGTGTTCCTCAATAAATTTGGAAATGACTTGTTTTTCACTGTTATATTTCTAATTTGATGGCAGCTATAATCATTTCACATCTGTGTACTACTTTATTTTTAAAAATACTAAGCACTACATGATTTCAGGGTGTTACTGCATCAATTAATATTGTAAGAGATATATGTATGACATAAATATGTGCTTTAAAGCAAACATTTAGTAGTTACATTACGTTGGTTAAAATACTTTCTTTTCCAGAATAGTTTAATATATTATCTGCCCCTCAGAAATAGAAAAAGGTACAGATTTGCATGGACATTTTTCTAGTCAGGGGCATTTTTAATAACTGTTAGTGCTATACTGTTGACTTATAAGAGGCTACCCAGGAAAAGAAATTCCCACTGAAGAATATAGCTCATCTACCATTAAGTGAAGTTGGCACTTCCCAACTTAGCCTCTTACATCAGCATGCTAGTCAGCTTTCTGTCACTGTAACAAAATACCTGAGAAAGTACATTTAAAAGGAGAAAAGGTAACTTAGGCTTATGGTTCCATAGGTTTTAGTCCATGGCCTCTTTGGGCTTTCTCAGGATATCACAGGACAGTGGGGGCAGTGTGCTGGAGCAAAGCCTCGGGGTGGTTGGGAAGTGGACAGTCAGCAAGACAGGGCTGGAGTCCCAATATTTTCTCCAAGGACACATGCAAAATCACCTAACTTCTCTTCATAAGGTATCACCTCCTAAAGGTTATACTACTTCCCAGCAGCACCACAGGCTCATGACCATAGCCATTGGGGGTCATTTAAGACCCAAACCATAACACCTGCTCAAGATGTTCTTTTTTTTTTTTAAGATGTTCTTTTGAATGGTAAATACTCAATGGCTCTACATAACAGAATGTAAGACATACGCAGAAATAGAATTCAAATGGTACCAAGTGTGGTAAAAACCTAAAATTTGTAGAGGGATTATTACAGTTCATACCTAGACATTTGCCTGAAGGCTCATGTGCTCATAGGTAGTTTTTTGGGGAGGTGGTTGGATCATGAGGGCATTATGCACATCAGCAGATTAGTCCACAGAGGAGTTTCTAGCCCAGTGTGTTGTTGGGTTTCTGGTTGGAGGAAGGATGTGACTGACGACATGGCCAAAAGGGTGGGAAGCTCACTGTCCCCCGCTTACACCCCATGGAGCATGGCAGCTTCTGCTGCCATGCCAGGAACTCTTTCTCTTCTGTCATAGTGCACTGACCTGGAGCCAGCCAACTACGAATCAAAATCTCTATAAACTGTAAGCCAAAATAAATGTTTCATCCTTAGAGCTGTGGGTATTGTATGTTGTGTCTCAGTGATGAGAAAACACAACACAGGAATAAAGAGTGTGAGGATGGTCAAGGATGACTCCTCTGCAGTGGTGGCATTTCAGAGCTGGGATCTGTGTGGTATGAAGGAAGTAGTAGCTCTAGAGGGAGAGGGGACATGGGGAATAACAAGCACAAGGACTCTAAGATGAGAAAGAGCTGGCACTTTCTGGGGATGGGAGGTGCAGCATACAGGAAGGTTGGTGGGTGACAGGTGAGAAGGTGCTGAAAGGGAGGTGGAAGGCAAATCACAAAAACCCTTCAAGGCCACTGGAAGGTATTTAGATTTTATTACAACTGCAATGGGAAAATGCTGCAGTATTTTAAGTAGGAAAGTGCTATAATTTATGTGTATTTTTATTTTTATTTATTTATTTTTTTATGTGTATTTTTAAAAAGCTCACACTGGCTGGTGTGTGGGAAGAGACGCCACAAGTGTAAGCTAAAAGTGCAGGAGGCTATGCCAGTGCTCCATGCTTAATAGGATAGAAGTCTGGGTTACTATGGTAGGAGAAATCATACTAGCCACCACTCCAAGTAGTAACGGTACAACTACTATCTCAAAAATAAACACCATTGCCTCGGCACTAAGCACTGCACCTTGTTCTGAGCATTCAGTGTCTGTGAACAAATCTGAGTACCGCATTTTATACGGCAACAATCCTATGAAGTGCTGAATATTTTAACTTCACTGAACAGAGGAGGAAATCTGGGACACAGAGGCTGACCTACTCAAGGCTGAGCCAGGATTTAAAGTGAGCCAGCCTTACTGCTATGCCACCTATGCTGGAGGAACAATTGACTAGACTTATCAACTGGCTAGAGGAAAACAAGAGTAACTTGTAACTAGCTAAATGTGTGACAGTAGCAACTCAGACACAAACTAGGAAAGGAAGGAACAGGTCTGGGGAAGAAAAATCTCAAAGCTCTGCTTCTGTATGAGACATATAACTGGAGTTAGTGACTAGAAATTTCAAAATTCTAGTCTGGGTTCAAGGGTGAGAGTAGAGATGGAAGCAAAAATATAAACTGTCAGTTTGCAGATGGCATTTAAAGTCACAAAGCAGAACAAGATGGCACTGGATGGGAAAGGGCAGTGGGGGATAATTCTGAGGTAACCCAACAGGTTGGTTTAGCAGGAGGCAGAGCAACGACTGTATAGTCCACTGAAGCCAGCAGCTCAAACTTGCTGAGGCTGCGATTAGATACAACGGGGTAAGAGATGCAGAGAGAGCTCATTACTAAATATGGCAGGGTACAGAATGCTTGAGACCTTGGGGTCAGTCATCTCACCAGTAAGAATGAGGTGGGCTGGAAGGTACAGAACAGAGTTATACTCTGAGGACTGACTGGAGAAATGTGGCCATGGCCTGAAGGTGTTTCTGGAACAAGGTCGGTGGTCTGATTGCTCTTAAATATTATTCATCTCTGTTTACTAATCCTCCACAAGGGGTCATCACTTAATTATGCAGAAGAGAAGGTGATTTCAGAAGTTAAATTCTCAAGTGCCAGAGAAACTGACAGAAGCTGGGACATCTGTGTAATGGAAGGTAAAGCAAGGAAGAACAAGGTATAAGTACAGGCCACAGAGGGATATGGCCATTTCTTTAACTACAACTTTATTTCTTCAATAAAATATGAGCACATCAGTGACTCCCTGAGGGAGAATTCAGAAGCAAGCTTGTCTAGGTCAATGGGAGAGAATATATAGAAACAGATTTAAAAATACATTAAACAGTACTGGGTAACAATTTGGTATTTCAAATGGGAAGAGGAAGAATGGACAATAATTCAGGTCAGCCAGCTGGAAACAGTAAGGTTGGATCAATTCTCACACCAACAGATGTCTAAATACATCAAAGATTTAAATGATAAAATGAAATCATAAAGACACAAAGGGAAGACTGAGTAACTGTTTCACACACTATGTACAGAAGGCCTAAAGTATTATATAAATCCTAGTTATAAAGTAAGTTTCATAAAATTTTACTATTCGTATTTCTACATGACAAAATTATCTGTAAGCAGAGTAAAAGGTAAAACAGGGAAAATGTAAATCACTTCATAGATAAAAGACAACTTCTTTATGTAAGAGGAAATACTGTAAGATCATTTGTAGGAACTTAATGGTCACAGAAAAGTATATGTAAGCTGGATTAAGTATGTTCGACTTCAATGAGAAGAGAAATACAAGTAAAACTGTAGTGGGACACCACTCTTTTACCCACCAGATGGTTATGTTTGCAAATGTTAGCAAATCATGGCTCTGTTGGGCCATTTGCATATGGCCTGTGATTAGAAATGACTTCTATGTTTTTGAAGGGCTCCAAACAAAACAAAGCCAAGAGCATGCAACAGAGAATATATGTGGCCTGTAACCTAAACTGAAAAAGGCTGTCTACCTACGGTGTGAAAAAACAGGCACAGTCAGTCATTGCTGGTAAAGAAAAATCTGATACATGGAATAACATGCAACTAAAAATAATCAGTAAGTTTGTTATATTGACAGGGGAGCTCAAGTACTGTTAAATGAAAAACAGCTGAACTAGATATAGAACAATCCATTTCGTATGTTATGAACTGCTAAAAACAACAACAACAAAAAAACCCCAAAAAACCAAAAAAAACCCCAAAGGAACACTTCTTCACTGCTGGTGGGAATGTAGACTGGTGCAACCATTATGGAAAGCAGTGTGAAGACTCCTTAAAAAACTAGAGCTGGAAATCCCATTCAGTCCAGCTGTCCCCCAATGGGAATTTTTCCAGAAAAACTGAAAACATTGTATCACAGTGATATCTGTGCACCTATGTTCATAAAAGCACAATTTGTGATAGCCAAATCCTGGAAATAACCAAAAATACCCATGATCTAAAGAATGGTTGAAAAAGATGCGGTATTTTCATACAATGGAATATTACTTGGCTATAAGAAATGATAAACTAGAAGAGTTCATATATATAAATGGATGTATCTTGAATGTATACTCATAAGTGAAATAAACCAGACCTACATATGCAAATATCATATGGTTTCCCTAGTGTAAGGACTCAAAAGAAGAAATAAATAAATAAATAAATAAATAAAATTTGCGTGGTGCCAGGAATCAACCTCAGGACCTTGCGCTTTCTGCATTCTCAACCCCTATAATTTTTTTTTTAGAAGAGTGACTTAAATACAAAATGAATTTGGAAGAGTTAAAAAAAATTAATGTTTATTTAAAGTGTTAATGTTTAATTGTTTGATCAATCTTACATACCTATGTCTGTTGATCTATACTGATATGATGAAAATATGTAAAGGAACCATTGTTAAATTTTTCTTCTTTTGAAATTCTGTACTATATGTACTCTTACTTGTTACTGTTTTTTTTCTATCTTTATTTCTCTTATTTTTACTCTTTAAAATAAATAAACACAAAATTAAAAAACCAAAAAGGATTATTTAGGATTTTCTTATATATTTGGAAGGACAGAAGACACTATAAGAGGATTGCCCATAACAATGGAAACTATTCTTTACTACTAACATGCATTCACAATGTAAAAAGAATGGAAACTTTAACACTAGCAGACAGAAGCAGGGGAGTGACAGTTCACTATATTTTGATTTTTGTATCAAGTGAACATACAGTTTACTTTAAAAATAAAATTAGCTAGGCTATGGCGGCACATGCCTGTAATCCTAGCATTTGGGAGGCTGAGGCAGGAGGATCACTGCAAGTTCAAGATCAGCCTAGGCTACAAAAAATGAGCTCAAGGCCAGCCTAAACTGCATAGCAAGACCCTGTCTCAAAAAGACAAAAAAGAAAAACAGGAGGATCACTACGAGTCTGATCTGTGTAGTGAGACCCTGTAGACCCTGTGCTAATACATTGAAAAAAAAATTAGGTAGGAAAAAAAAAAAGGAAATAAAATTTAAAATAGTCATAAAACACTTGGCACAAACACAGTTAACTCTTCTTGGTACCTAATTCAAACTAAGAATTAGAGAGCTAAATCTGAATTTTAATTAAAATATATTTATTCATGCGTGCATGCATCTGTATTTTTTCTTCTTCAAAGAGACAGGAATCTGTGGGATTCAAATTGGCTGTTTCTTCACACATTTTCCAACTCTCACTGTTCAACCTTTTAAATGGCCATCTTCAAATAACAACATACCTATTTTGGATACGGGTGAGCTCCAAGTTTGCAGGCCCAGTGTTTTCTGTTTATTCAGAAACTAGATACCTCTGTCAGGCCCACGAGGCTCATTTTAATTATAAGCTCCATGAATTATTTCCTTTCTTTCCTCTTTCCTCCTTCTTCCCTTCCTGTCCCCCTCTACAAATATAGAGTGCCTTCCTTATCCTGTGTGGCACTGGTCTAGGTGCTAAGGATAAGGAGCTGAATTCCATAGTCCATACCTTCAGGTGTGCCAACAAACAGAGCACTGGGCAGTATTGGTTTCCTGTTGCCATTGTAACAAATCAGCATGAATACATTAAAATAGCACAAATACATTCACTTACAATTTTGGATGCTAAGTCCAAAATGAGTCAGTGAAGGGTCTAAAATCAAAGTGTCAGGCTGGGGAGATGGCTCAGTGGCATAGTGGCTGCTGAGCAAGTGCAAAGTCCTCAGTTCAATTCTCAGTGCTCCCTGCCCCGCAAAGTGTCCGCAGGAGCTGTTCCTTCTGGGGGCTTCATGGCAGAATCTGTTACTTGTCTCATTCACTTCTAGAAACTTCAGGATTCCTTCCTTGGCCTCCAGCCCTACTACTAACCTCTCTTTCTGTGGCCATACCTCCTTCTCTAGTGTCTATCTCCCCTTGTGATACATTCAGGGCTTATCTGAATCCACAATAATGTCTCCATCTTAAAAATTCTCTACCACATCTGCAAAACCCCTTTTTGCCACATGATGCAGTATTCAGTTTTCAAGATTAGGACATGGACTTTTTACAGGGCCCAACTTCTGTTTCTACGCCCCTCCTTTTTACAGCAGAACTGGGGACTGGACCTGGGGCCTTTGCATTGAGCTACATCTTTAAATCTTTTGTTATTATTTAGAGAAAGGCCTACTAAGGCACTAAGCTGTCCAGGCTAGGATCAAATTTACAATTCTCCTGCCTCAGCCTCCCACAGTACTGGTATTGCAGACATGCACCATTATGCCTAGCTTGTAGTCATTATTCAGTCTATTATATATAGGAAGTATGTCAGAGCTTTGGGCCGCACTTCTTCAATCTCAACCTCCACACTTCTATTTCAAATTTTAAGAAAATTTCTAATTCTAAGGAATAATCTACCATGCAAGACAGCAAACACTTCCCATCTACCAAAACAAAAATCCCAATAATCTTTACATTTTTAGAGTTTATTGCTATTATCTTCAGACTTCTGTAATAAAGGAACTCATCAGGTTGTAGTCTAAAAAATACATTGCTGGTAAAGGTTGTGACAGATTCTTTGCTAATAAAGAAACCAAATGAAGTATTTCTATCTCCAATTTAAATAGTACTTTAAGGGCCGTGGAGATATCTCAGTGGAGTAAGTGCTTCCCCGGCAAGTGCAAAGTCCTAAGTTTGATCCTTGATACTGGAAATAGATAGTGTTATGGTTTATGCCTAGTTGTCCCCTCAAAGCCTCACGCAATCATGGGGCAGGGACTTCTACAGATTCAGACTTGATTCATGAGTCACTGGGATTATGTGTTTTAGTATTGATGAGATTATCAGTCTGAGTACTGCTGGGAATTAGAGGTGTGGCTTGAGGTAGATAGGCTAAGGCAGAGAGCCTGACATAATTTAAAGAGAGACAGACTAGCACAGTTGCTCTCTACTCCCCTGGTTGTTCCATTGCCTCTGTCGCCTTTGTTGCTGTTCCACCACCATGAACTGCTGCTCTCTGCCATGTGCCCCTCAGCTTTGGAGCCAGGCAAGTATGGACTGAAACCTTCAATAACTGTGAGCTAAATAAACCTTTCCTTCCTTCATTTTGGATGTCGAGTATTTGTCCCAGCAACGAGTAAAATCTAACTAAGACAGACAGACAGACAGACAGACAGACAGACAGACAGACAGACAGACAGAACTTTAAATGCTTATGACCACTGAAGTCAGTAATGCTCTCTTAAAATAGAAAGAATTGGCCAGGCATGGTGGCACATGCCTGTAATTCCAGCACTTGGGAAGCTGAGGCAGGAGGATCAATGTGAGTTTGAGACCAGCCTGGGCTACAAAAGTGAGCCCAAGGTCAGCCTGAAATGCATAGTGAGACTCTATCTCAAAAAGACAAAAATAAAATAAAATAGAAAGAATTTCATATAAATTCATACAACACTTCCTATCTGCATGAAGAATACTTCCTCAAATAATTTATATAAAGTGAACAATTTAGAAGATCTAGAATATAGTCTATCAAGAAAATGAGATAAACAATTCTATTCTGAAAGAGCTTTAAAACTATTTAAATTTATTAACAGGCCCTGGTAAGAACCACAGGTATATTTTCTCCATTTAAAGAAAAGATGTCATGAGAACTATTTAACTTTCCAAAACATAATGAAAGACTCCAAGTTCCTTTTAGAGAGCTAATCTAAAACAAAGACTTAAGCAAGACAGAAATAGGAAAATTAGATGAATCTATCATTTAAATATTGAGCAGAAATTCTAAATAAAAATGTTAATGAGTACAATCCAGGCTATTAAGAGAATAAGCCAAAGTGACCAGGAAGAATTCAATCCCATATGCAGGAATAGCTTAATATTTTATAGTCAAAATAGTTCATAGTAGACAAGAAAAACCATGATTCTCTCTATAGGTGGGGCCATAATATTTGTTAAAATTCTTAACTCAGTCCTCCTAGAGTCCTTCAGTACAGTAGAAACAGATGGTGTTCATATAATATACACAGAAAGTGGACAGCTAGAAACCACAGCCATAAAAATGTATTATATTTAATGATAATATAAAAACACTTTTATTACTGTCAGGAATAAGAGTGCCTACTATCATTATTCATTATTATAAACAAAAGACTTCAAAATGTAAAGTTGTATAAAATTGAATTTCTTTTCAAATGACCAGTTAGAATATATAATGGAAAAGAAACCCAATTTACAAACTTAGTACTAACGAAGAATATATAACTAAGAATAAAGTTAACACATTTGTATGATACGTATGTATTAACCACATTTAGCTAACATAAAGTGTGACTTGAACAAATGAAGAGAAATCTTGTTCCTGAGACAGGAAAAGCCTGGTAAAGACACAAAACCTTGATAATGAAAAAAAGACTTAAATTCTGACATTTAAAAATTAAAAATTTCTTCACAATAAACAACAACAAAAAAACTGCCAAAGAACAAAGACCCTGACTTGGGAGTTGCCTGGTTTGTTAAAGCTTTCTTTACCCTAAAATTTGTAAAGGTGATTTCTGAGGCTGAAAACTGGCTTGAATTCTGAGAAATGTAGTCATGCAACTGGGAGCACAGCCAAGACATCTAATACCTCAAAGTGTCCTCTAGCTCCTGAGCAGTGAGTTTACTCCACCGCACTGGCAGCCACTGATTTTAGCTTCTACTCCTGTGTCTTTTCCAGAACATCATCATATCACAGCCACAGATCATAAGGGAAGTAGTCATTTTGCCTGATTTCTTTCACATAGATGATGCTTTCTGGACACCTCCATATTGTTACATGTATCCATCTATGCATCCTTTTTGCTTACTGCTGATAACATTCTGCTTTCCAGAAGTACCAGAAGTTAGGTTGCTTGTATGTTTGAAGTTTTATGAATAAGGCACCTACTCATGTATAGATTCATGTTCTTTCCTTTATCTTGGGTAAGAAACTAGAAATAGGTCTGCTAAGCTATAAAGAAAGTGTATAGCAAAATGTTTTCCGAAGTTGCTGTGCCTCTCCCTCATACATTTTCTAATTAAACTAGTACAACAGAATACTATAGTATTTTGTGCAGACACATGAAAATATTTTTGTAGTTGTTTGCAGAGTTGGAAGACAGTCTTAAAACTAGAATTTTCTGAACTTTCAGGTAACTTTTTACCCCTACTATGTTTCCTATAAAACAAGCAAATTAAAAAAATACAAAGAGACAGTGTTTCTACTGTAATCATAAGATCTTTCCATAGTACCATGGGAATTCACAGGGAAAGTTGCATCAGCCCTCATGGTTAAGCTGCCCATACCTGGAATTCTGAAGTGAATTAGAACTATGACCTGACAAAAATGGACATTGATCTGGAAGCTCCTATCTTCAATCCCATTTCTGTTCTTGAAGGTTTGATTCTGAGCAAATGACAACTTCCTTAAGATCATTTGGATCCATAGAACAAGGGAAATAGTCTAGATCAGCATTGTGCACGAAACTCTTAAGTGATGGGAATATTCATTGCTTTGTTCAGTATGGCAGTCACTGGCCACACGTGAATTATGGCTGGTGTGCTAATCAATTTTAAATTTTATTTAATACTATTTAATTTAAATAGCCATATGGGACTAACAGCTACCATTCTAGATAGCTCTGTTTAGATTTACTTTTAACTCATTAACCCAACAAGTGTTGGGAATGTCTACAATCTCTTAAGCATCAGGAAAGAGGGAAAGAAAGTTATTAATGTCTTTATCCTCAAGGAGTTAATATGGAGAAAATCTTCCTTTCAATGATGTTATACAGACGATAGTAACTGGAAAGCTTGTCATCTCTAAGGTTCTCTCCAGCTCTGAAATTTAATGCATGAAATTCAACAAGTACTGAACAGCTATTCTCTATCCAGCTTTTTATTGGCTCCCTTTCTTAATAAAGCATTACTACCCAGAGTGAATAACAAGTATTACTAGGACTCTCATTTTGTTTACTGACTGATTGATTCATTTAATATTTAGAGTTCTGGGGCCAACTATCTGGGACCAGCCAGATAGCTCAGAGGATTAAAGCACCTGCTTAGGCAGTCACAGGGGCTGGGGTTTGATCCCCAGTGTGCTGTGCAGGTCCCACTTCTGGGGTGTACTGAGATGGCCCTGGAGACTGGGCATGGTGTTGTGCACCTACAATTCCAGTTCTTGGGTGGCTGAAAACAAGAGAATCACAATCAATCTGATGTGCATAGCGAGAAGCTGTAGACCTTGTACTAAATATATATTTTTAAAAAAGTATCCCCTCAGTTTGCAGTTTATCTTATTTTCTTAACTTTTTTTTTAAAAAAAAGAATAGAAGCATTTAATATTATTTATTTGTTTGTTTGTTTGTTTATTTATTTATTTATTTTTGCAGGACCAGGGTTCAAACTCACAACCTTGCACTTGCCAGGCAGGTACTTGTGCCATGGAGCTATCTTGCCAGCCCCTGCATTTAATTTTAATAATGTCCAATTTATCAGTATTTCTTTATGTAAATTTTATGTTTTTCCCAAAACTTGACAAATCTTATCTGACAAAGATGATACCACATTTTGAGTATTTATAAAATTTTATTATTGTGTCATCAGTTGTTCAAAAGAGAAGGTGAAAGGAAGGCCAAGGCAGAAAATAAACAGGAGCAAATGACATCCTAAATATTTAGATGTTCTGCCTCCATTTTAAAGTTTGTGACTGTTTTGAAATGCAATAACTTAATATTTTTCAATCACCCAACATGAATAAGGAAAGCATAAAATTATAACAAAGACCAAACTAAGGAAACTTACATGAAGGACACAGAAGCTGAAAACTTCTTACATATGGTACTGTTGATTTCTGTTGATCTATGGAAAGGAGCAGTTAATACTTTTTTTTCTTATTTTTTTTATAACTTATTCTGACTTTGCATACATATCTCTGGTAATCTAAACAGCTAATCTTAAGACAACATGCAATAAAACAAATACTATCAAATTTGTATTATTTTGTTCAGTGAAATTCGGCATCATTTTTTTTTTTTTTTTTTTTTTTTTT
>PVJA010013215.1:0-50090 GCA_004027025.1 Myocastor coypus | reverse complement strand
TCTCCCCTCCCCTCTTTTTCTCCCCTTCCCTTCCCTGCTCTTCTCTTCTCTTTCCTCCCCTATCCTGCCCCTTCCTTCCTTTCTTCATTTTCTCTTTCTCTCTTCCTCCCCTCCTCTTTCTTTCTTTGCAGGGTACTGCTGTGTAGTTCAGCCTAATCTCAAGTTTACAACTTTTCTGCCTCAGACTCTGAAGCACTTAGGATGATAGCTGTCTTAGTAACTCTTCTCTCATTGCTGGAACAAATACCCGACATCCAAAATGAAGGGAGGAAAGGTTTATTTAGCTCACAGTTACTGGAGGTTTCAGTCCATATTCAACTGGCCCAGGGCTGAGTGGAACAGGGGAGAGAGCATACAGTTCATGGCGGTGGAACAGCAACAATGGCTACAGAGGCAACAGAAGAACCAGGGGAACAGAGAGCAACAGTGCTAGTCTGTCCCTCTGCTTTTCTTTATATTACATTCAGGCTCTCTTCCTCAGCCTATCCACCTTAGGCTACACCCATAATCGCAGAAGTACTTAAAACACATAATCCCAGGGATCGTGGATCAAGTCTCAAATTCTACATCAGTACTAAAATACATAATCCCAGTGACTCATGAGTCAAGTCTCAATCTATAGAAGTCCCTGCCCATGAGGCTTTGGGGGGACAACTAGACATAAACCATAACAACAGCTGTTTATCACTTGCTTGCCAGTGATACTGAGAGCTCTGAGTTAAGGTGTTTAGTAGCTAGGTACATTCATTTTATGGCACAGTATGTGTAAAACTCTGAAAGTCCATGTTACAAAATATTCTTACATTAATTTTAAGATAGGAATTGATTCTGATTTAACTAAATGTATAGTCAGTGAAAAAAATAGAAGAAAAAATGATGTAGAATCCAATGTATGTAATCAGCATCTGGGCTAACCTAAGACTAATGCAGATACACTAAGCCACATAGGGAGCTTTTGGAAAAAACACCAGTGCTTGGGTAGATTATGCTAGCTAAGATGATTGTACAAACCTGTCACCTACTAGCCACTACCAGCCTTCTATCTCTGGGTATAATTCCCTCTCTGGTGGTACCAACTGAAAAAGTGAAAGAAATGCACTTTTTTCTAAATGATGTCTGTCTGCAATTGTTGTAAACTAGATCCAACAAATGATACACTCCCCATTGCCAGCCATCAGCCCTGGATCTAATGTTTCATCTTTCCTAAGTGTTGCCCTAGGTTTAAGCATCATATTTTAAAGTCATAAGAATGGATTATCAGAAAATGAAGGGAGAAATAGGTAGAATCCTAAATTAACCTCTAGATGATTTGGCCACTCAAGGGGATCAGTAGCACCTATGGGGGGTATAGGAGCTACTGGGCCCTATTCCGTTTGGCCTTCAGTGCTTCATACACGTACTTAAATGGGATTCAGAGCCCTCCTGATTCTGAGAAAAGGATGAGACAGGTGCAAGATGAGAGTTTGCAAGTAGAAAGAAAGACGGAATAAATTTAATCCTTTAAGCAGAGCTTGAACACATGAGGAGGAAAAGGGCGCCGGGCAAGGAGTGGCTCATCACTCTCTAACCTTCATCACACCTGAGCTCTGGCCAGGACTTTGAACAAGGCACTTGGAGGCTTCTCCTCCCAGCACTCTCAGGTCACTTATGTGCCTCAAGAGTTTTCAGATCCAAAGTGCCTGATTTCTATATTGTTGCCAGCATGACTCAGACTCTTCACTGACTTTAATGGTCATTTTCAGCACCTTAATTTAGTTCCAACCATCAAAATTGTTTTCAAACCTCTTGTTTGGTTCAGAGATTACTCTCACTTAAAACTTCCTTCAGACTGAAGGACAGAGAATACCACCAGTTAGCGTGAGTAGAGTGCTCTGAGGGAGGGGGCTGAGAGTGCTGATGAAGGATTTGTTTGTGGCTGTGACGGGACATGGTAGTTTGTGCATCTGATGGCCACTGCCAAAAAGCAGTGAGAGCTCTGTTGGTGTTCAGACTTACAATCACTTCCAAAACCAAGTGGATAGAGCCCAGAAATTGCAAATTAAACCAGTGCACACAATCCAGCGTTAAGGAGACAGGATTTCAACCAATTTCTGTTCTTAGATTCTTCTTGTACATTCTTGCCTAAATGTGTTGGCTGTTGGATTTCATCATTCATTTATGTTTCCATTTGTTCATCTGCACATACATTTGTTCAAGGACCTCATCAAGCACTATTCAAATGCTGAGAATACTTCATACCTTCTCAGAGAGCTGATGGACCTTCACAGCCTTTTGCAGTTTGTGTTTCTTCCTTTTCATTCATATGACAGGCACTTTTGTCTCTAAATTCATTGTAGATCCTTAAAAACTTGTCTACTAGAATCAGGTTAGCATTTTTTTTCCAGATTCTACTGACACCATCACATTTATAGTTGTAATATCCATTCCTCCAAGCACCAGAGTTTAGAATGGTAGACAGTGAGCTCAATTACTGGCTGTGCAGTCACTGGGGAGCTGCAGATGATGAACATGGTCTCCTATTTAAAGTAAGTGCTAGAGACCTGTGCAGGACTGCAGGTATCTCCTCAGAAGACTGCATCATGATTGGCAAGAGCTGTCCAAGCTATCTAATACATTTCCCAGCAATCATGATTCTTCTCTACTACATCTTTGTTCCAGCAAGATCCAACCTCTGCTTTAATGATCTCAGGGGCAGAGAATTCACACTGTAATGCATTTATAAATTTCTCTGATGATTATAGAGATCTTCCACACATGACACTACTGGATAACTCTGTGACGTTATTTTTTTTACCCCCACCCCCACCCCCTTTAAGGAATGTTCTATTTGTTTTCCAATCATCAATTGTATTTATGTGTACTATTTCATTTGTAAATATCCAAAATTTTATTCCTTCTGCATACAGGGAGAAAGGAGTAAGAAGATCAAAAAGAACAATTTTCAAAAGCTAAGCACAGACAGGTAATTTCATGTGTGTATTTTATAATGACCAGAAATATTTGGATACAGAAATAACCTTCTCCTAAATCACTTCTGCAGTTTTCCTTAAGTTTATCGCAGATGATGCAGTTTATGGAAACTGTTCATGTTTCCTGTTCTCTTACATTTTCAATTTATTTTAATAACAGTATGTCTTCGAGAAGTCATTCTAACAGAACTGATCAATACACAGTTAAAGTCACCTGAGTATACATTAAGGGTCTAAAAAATCATTTTTAGAACTTTAGAACTTTCTACCTCACCTACCCTACAATTTTCCATTATGGTAAGTGCTACAATTCCAAAGAAATTCTTCTGGGTAAAGACTTGAAGATGAAAGACTGAATGATGACCTTGGCCAAGATGATCCAAATCTGAAGGAAAGTGAAATCTTATTAATAATCTAACTGGAAAGATTTTTGCTCTGAGAATGTTAAGTTATTACTTATACAGAGCTTTTAGAGACATATTGTCTCCTTTAGTCGTTAAAATTCATGAGCTACAAATGGTAAATGCATTTAGCCAATATTTTTCATTGTATACACTGTATCTCATACATAGCATTGCTCCAATGGCACTTCAAAATAATTTATGTTTACAGTTAGAATAAGTTTCATTAAACTTTAAATAATAAAATCATCTTTACTATTTGTCTTAGTTACTTTTTACTCGTTGCTGAGACAAATACCAACACTCAAGATGAAGGAAGGAAAGGTTTATTTAGCTCACAGTTCATAGAGGCTTCAGTCCATATTCAGCTGGCCCAAGGCTGAGTGGAGCAGGGCGGAGAGCATCCAGTTCGTGGCGGCAGAACAGCAGCAAAATGGTGGCAGAGGCAGTCAATCAATCAGGGCAGCAGAGCAGCTGCAACAGTTCGAGTCTGTCTCTCTGCCTCTCTTTATATTATATCCAGGCTCTCCGCCTTAGCCTCCACCTTAAGCTACACCCCAATCCCAGAAGTACTTCGACCCATAATCCCATCAGTACTAAAACCCATAATCCCAGGGATCATGGATCAAGTCTCAAACTCTAGTAGTCCCCACCCAATGACTACATGAGTCTTTGGGGGGACAACTAGACATAAACCATAACATTCCGCCCCTGGACCCCCAAAGTCTCATACATATCCCTGTTTACAAAAGACATTTTAGTCCATCTGGAAGAGTTGCCAAAGTCCCAATAGTTTCAGCATTGCTGAAAAGTCCAAATCCCAAGTTTCCTCGAAGATCCAAGGCAAACTCTCATCTGTGAGCCCCTGTACAATAGAAGAGTTAAACGTATCCAACATTCAAAGACATAAGATAAACATTACAATTCCAAAAGTTACAAACAACAGGGCAATACACAATATTGGGACCAACACATGTCCAAAATCCAGCAGGGTAAACGTTAAATCCCATAGTTCCAACTGGAGAATCCGAAGCAGTCTGCACTGAGTTGTGAGCATCATGCAACTCTGCTCCTACAGCACTCTTGGTGGTAATTCCCATGGCTTCTCTCTTAGGCTGGCTTTGCTCCCTCTTAGCACGATCCACATTCCTGGCTTTCCCAAACTTCTGAGGTTTCCACTGAATTGGCTTCTCACTCTCTGCTTCGCACACTGCCCTCTCAGGAGCACACTGCCTGGTCTCCCAGGCCTTCTTCTGAAATTGAGGTGGAAGCCTTCTTAAACTAATAGCTCTTGCATTCTGAATGTGCCTAAAACCAATGCCATGTGGATGATGCCAGGGTCTGCTGCCAGATGGAGCAGTAGCCAGGCTACCTTCTCTCTTGCTTGTAGGGGTGGAGTGCATGGATTGGTGAACACTCTGACCTTGATTCCTAGGAACAAATTCTCCATGCCGGCGCCATTTTGGAACCTGGTTTGGCTGCTGCCGCCATTTTGGTACTTGGGTCTCTGTGGCCTTCTCAAGGCAAAGCCTCTCTCCTTTCCAATTCTGGGGCTGCAAAGCACAGAGAGCTACCGCCTCTTGTGATGCTCTCAGGCCATCTTTTTCATTCGCTGGTTCCTTCCCAGCAATGGAGATCCTCTCAGCTCCATCTTTGCAGTCCACAGCTTTCCTGGTGTTTCCTTTCTGGCTAAACTCACATTTTAAATCATCCTGCTTGGCTCTTTTCTCTTGATTTTCAACAAAAATCTGGCTGAAAGAAACCAATAACAACCACGCCACTGCCCCAATAGTTTGCTGCTTTCAAATGTCTCTTGAAAGATTAATTCAGTCCGCCATGCTTAATCTCAGTCTTAGGCAAAGTCTCTGGGCACGAGCAAAATTCCGACAGACTTTCAGCCAATCCATAGCACAAATCATCTGGAGTCCAATGACCAATGCTATCCTTTTTTCCAGCAGAAACCTCCTCAGCCTGATCTTTACAGGCAGGCATTCTGTCAGTCTTCTGGTCTAAGCTCTGACCAGAATCGCCCAAGAGGAACAGCCGAAGCCGTTCTACTGCTTTGTTTTTAGCCGACATCTCTGAACCTTTCCTATCTCTTCCCATAAGCCATTTCCAAAAGCTTATAATCCACATGGTTAGGTTAGTCACAGCAACCACCCCACTTCTCTGGTACCAAATTCTGTCTTAGTTACTCTTTGCTTGTTGCAGGGACAAATACCCAAGCCTCAAAATGAAGGAAGGAAAGGTTTATTTAGCTCACAGTTTGTGGGAGGTTTCAGTCCATATTTGGCTGGCCCAAGGCTGAGTGGAACAGGGAGGACAGCATCCAGTACAGAATAGCAGCAAAATGGTGGCAGAGGCAGCCAGTCAATCAGGGCAGCAGAGCAGCAGCAACAGCTCGAGTCTGTTTCTCTGCCTCTCTTTATATTACATCCAGGCTCTCCGCCTTAGTCTCTGCCTTAGGCTACACCCATAATCCCAGAAGTACTTCTACCCATAATCCCATCAGTACTAAAACCCATAATCCCAGGGATCACAGATCAAGTCTCAAACTCTAGAAGTCTCCGCCCAATGACTACATGAGGCTTTGGGGGGACAACTAGACATAAACCATAACACTATTGCACTGTTTTATTTAATTTACTCAACCATTTGCTGAGAATCAACTAAGAGTATGTACAAAAGGTGTAAGGTAAGGGTCTGGGGGTGTGGAGAAGAATATGGCTTGTGAATTTTAGGACTTTGTAATTGTAGTGGTTGATACAATGTGTCAACTTGGCTGAATGACTCAGCAGCCGGGTTCCCTGTTGGTGGGAACTGCACTCTGGGGTACAATTGCTTCTTCCCTGGAGTGTGACCAGGGCCTGCCTAGGATATGATTGGATTTCTCCCTAGGGAGGGATCAAGGGCCCATCCTGGGGTATGATTGGTTCCACCCTAGGGCGCAATGGGCCCACGTCAGAACGACTGAGCACTAAAAGCCTTTTTAAAGGGCTGAGGAAAGAGTCAAGACTTCACTTCCTCGGAGAAGCTTCAGTGTTCGCATTCAGCCTGGCTTGCAGAGCAGACTCTTTGGCCTCCAACCTGGATCTTTCGCCATCCGCTGCAGACTCTTCAGCGTCCATTACAGACACTTAAGTCTTCCATCGCAGACCCATCAGCCGACAGAAACTTACACGTAGTGCTGCAGTGAAGTGCAGACCTCAGGATTGAATTCTTCAGTCCAGAGCATGCAGACGCTCTGTGCGTGCTTCCTCATCTGACTCTGTGGCTGACTATTGTAAGCCAATCTTATAATTCTTTATAGATTGTATATTTTGTGTTAATATCCATTCCTTATATTATATCTATTCTGTTCTTCTAAGTAAAACCCTAACCAATACAATAATCTAGTGATTTATACACACATGCAAAGGGCAGGGGGATAGCTCAGTAGAACAAATGTTTGCCTGGCAAGCACAAGGATCTGAGTTCAATCTCTGGCTCCACACACAAATATATATACACAAATATATATACACAAATATATATATATATATATATATTGCAATGAGACGTATGGAATAAACTTGGAATAAACTTACTCAGGTTCTGTCACAAAGCCCTAAAGCAAATAATGTGAATATAGAGCAATGTGGAGGGAGAATCAAGCAGTGGTGCTTTAGGTTTACATAGATTTTTCTCTTCAACTTACACTGCCAGTTATAATTTATGTTACTCGAACAAGTTATATAATATATCCTAAGCATTAAATATTTCTCTTTAGAATAGGAAGCGTGTTATTCACTTTGCTAATACGTTGTGAGTATTAGATATTGTGCAATTATTGACATCTTATTTCATTTGTTTGTTCCTAGAACATTTAAACTTTCAATATGTTGAAAAAATAGATTAAAAAAATCCAGTTATAGTTCAGTGTAGCCCATGGCAAGGGACTAAAATTTTTGGACTTTATTGCTAAAGTAGAACTCATTGACAGGCTTCAAGTGAAATAATAAGCTTTTACATTTCCCATATCAAAGAATTAAATTTATTTTAATGGAGTGAGTGGGTTTGAATCCAGTGGGCAAGTTTTATAGCTATTGCTGAAATCCTCAGTGAGTGCTGTTTGCAGAGATCACTGACAGACAAAATAGGAGTGAACAAGGTGTCAGTACAGGACTTACCAAGCAGTGGCTGACTGAAGAGGTGGTTGTAGAGATGTTCAGGGAGAGGAAACTGCAGACAGTGATAAATGTAAGAAAAGAATTTAGTATTGGCTAAAGAACATCAGTGCCTTTTGGACATGTTGAACTTGAGGCACTTGTGGGACACGGATAAATTTTTGAATGCTTATGTGAATACTGAAGAGAAGAGCTAAGGAAGGAAATCTCCCTCAAATATATGGCTGTAGAATAAGTGACTTCTCAGTACCTTTATTTGTAGGCACTGGTGCATGCCGGGAATTTGTAATAAGTATGGCAGAGTAGTAATCTCTATTATGAGTCTATCCAGAAGTATTTCTACTTAATGGAAAACCGATCGTCTGACCAGATCACTTTCTCACTGCCCTCTCACACAAAGCTGGTGGTCTCAGTCTTCAGCTCACGGATGTGGAGAATGATGAGTAGATGTGGCTGTGTTGGTTCTAATGCTAGTCTGGATATGGAAACTGGAGTTCCATCTACAAGCCGTCACAGAGACCTTACTGCAGGAGAAAAATACTTACACTTGTGGTTGACATACACTGTGAAGAAACTTGGGAATTTCATAAAAATACTACAGGAAATCAGAAGCTTCTGGTAACGTATGAATCATAGGGAAGGCATACATTTTCCACTGGCTAAAGGTTGATTACTTAATGATAAAGAGTCATCTATGCCTCCTCTCCACGAAAAATGCGTATCTTGTCAGTTGCCAAGTGTTAGTAATTTGACCTTAAAGGTGATTTGCATCTGGTTTCTCTATCTTTTCCTTTCGGTGCTTTGCTCTGGCATAATTATCTCAACTTGAATTTTCACACTAGATTTCTTCTTATGCTCAAACCATTCTGCACATGAATCCTCCTAAATCAGGGGACAAAGCCCAAGCTTATGTTTATGTCCTCAATAGTAACCCTAGCCTGGGTATTCTACCTCATTCAGTTGTTTTTCCTTTGTTCAATAGATCTTGTTAATACTGGTCTAACCATGCTTTGTGTTTTCCTCTGTCTGTAGCTCACTCTGACTCATCTCCCCACACACCCTGTCTCTCTCTCCTTCCTTCTCCATACAGTCTGTTTCCTGCTTACAAAGGATTTTTGTTTTGTTTTGTTTTGGTATTTTTGCCTGGCTCAGGCAGTTTTGAGGGAAAGTCTCATGTTCCGAATCAGGTGCTTTAATCAATTGAACTACCTGGCAAATCCCCCAAGTCTGTTACCTGCTGAGCTCTTCCCTGAACTCAATTTTCAGTTTATATATCCTATAGCATGCATATCTGTCAAACCAGTTGGAAATTCCTCTTTGCAAAAAAAGAAAAATTAATTGTGCAGAATTTACCACATGCTATTTTGCCCAATTTACATAAAATACACATTTCTCTACCAAAGCATGATCTCTTTCAGGGGGTGGGAAACATTAATTTGTTTTGTTTTTCAGTTCCATGGAGTACTTTCTTCATTGCTATACTTATTAAGTTATTGAATACACAATTGAAGCCGTAGGTCATGGGGCCTACTTTATTTTAAATTTATCTACTTCGGTGTTCCTCTTCTCAGGAACATAGTGTGTCCAGGAGATTCTTCTGATACCTCTTCTCCTACAAGTGAGTGTTGTATTTGTTGAAGTAATTTATGTTCAGCTATTCAAAGAACATTTTTCAAGAGTTCATTAAACTTCATGCACTGTGCCAAGCTCTGCAGTTATAGCTCAGAGCCATGTTTGCATCACACAACTTCATGGTTAACTCTTTTTTACAGGTTATCTTTTAAAGCATGATCTTAATGTTGAGGGGATTCTCAGGAGGGGCATTTAACCATGACTAGGGAAGGTGGCAAGCCAACCAGTGTACGGACAGTTCTTGACTTCCTTGCCAAATCCTGTTTGCTTAATGTTGCTCAAAGGAACACACTGAGTACCCAATGCTGTATTGTGCACTGTGGTGGATTAGCTAATCGATAACTTATAGCATCCAGCTGAACTGATCCAGCATGGTGCTGGGTGTGCAAGGGTCACCTGAGGAGCATTGCCAACAGCATCAAAAGGGAACTGGAGGGGAAGATGGGGAGCTGTTGGCTCTCCTGGAGAAGTTGGTCACGTTGGTGTTTCTAATATGAACTCAGTTGTTCTCATTGTCAGAAGAGTCAAGGTTCTTTCTGTCATTCATGATGTCTGCAGTTCTCAGTGGAGCTCTGGTCCTGACCTTGAACATCACTTCCTGGCTTCAGTGCAGATCCCGTAGCCTCTTCACACAGATCCTTCATCCTGGTGGTACAGACTTTCTAGCTCCCCCCACTGACCTTGGGGCCTTCCCAATGCAGATCCTTGATACAGACTTGCATGAAACATTGGCATGAGCTTTCGGCCTCCAGCTGGACTTGGGAGGACACTGTGGGAGGAACCAGGCTCTCAGCTGGGGTCCTCAGATCTCTGGTGAAGGAACAGATTTCTTAAATTATTCTGCATTTGACTTTTTGGGTGGATACTTTAAAAATGATTCTACAAATTATGCATCTAGGATTAAATGTATTCCCTTGAAAACCCTGACTAAAATATGCACTCTTCCCAGTAGCTGAAATTTATTGATCGTTATGTACTTAGAATATTTACACAAGATTTACTATGTTAAGCACTTCATAGACAGTATCTCATTTAGCACTCATGATATCTTTATGGAATATGTACTTTTAAAATCCATCTTATGTGTAAAAAGTCCTGTGAGCACACGGAGGATAATTGCTTACAGTCACATTGACTGCCAGGTAAACACCACTCTGATTCTATAGTTCATTTTCTTAACTATTGTATTATTATTCGGAATAATCTTGGAAGCCTCTGACTTGGATTGCAATAATTGACATGTAAACATTTAAAATTTTGTTTAAATAAACTTGTATTGAAAGACACTGCTTAGAATGAAAAACTGAATCCAGTATTGGAAACAAAGAAACAAACAAACATAAAATTCCCTCCAGAGAACTTCAAGTATAACTGAAAGCACAAAAGCATCAATAGACAAGTTTTTCCATCAAATTGTAAAGTACTTGCAAACATGGGGTTATGATAGATATGAGAGGAATCACCTTACATTTCTTTTTTGAAACTTGTCATTTTACTATATTGTTATATTTTCTTCTCACTTTGTTCAAGATTTAACTTTTATTTTAAACTACTTTTTAAAAATTGTATCTGCCAGATGTGGTCATACATAACCATGATTTTAGCACTTAGGGGACTGAGGTAGGAGGATCGCTTCAAGTTTGTGGACAACCTGGCCTACAAAGTGATTGGAATACCAGCTTGTACTGCATAGTAGGACCCTGTCTCAAACACACACACACACACACACACACATACACACACACACACACACACATACACACACACACACACACACAGACGGCAGGGATGAAATTTCTGCTTTATTTATTTATTTATTTATTTATTTGTCTTTTTGAGACAGGGTCTCACTGTGCAGTTCAGGCTGGCTTTGAGCTCACTTTTGTAGCCCAGGCTGGTCTCGAACTCACAGCGATCCTCCTGCCTCAGCCTCCCAAGTGCTGGGGTTACAGGCGTGCCCCACCACGCCCGGCTGAAATTTCTGCTTTAGCACAACCTGAAAATCATGTTTCTTTTGTACCTCCTTCTTTAAGTGTAGCTTTGATGGGAAATATGTCTTTAATTATGAACACTAAGAGAAGACTTCCACACTCAAAATCAAATAGCTAAGGAGCCTCCATTTTTTTGTTTTTCAATAATATGGAAATCTACAGTGGTTCACCTTCTTCTTCTTCTTCTTCTTCTTCTTCTTCTTCTTCTTCTTCTTCTTCTTCTTCTTCTTCTTCTTCTTCTTCTTCTTCTTCTTCTTTCTTCTCCTTCTCCTCCTCCTCCTCCCTCTCCCTCTTCTTTCTTCCTTTCTTTCTTTCTCTTTCTTTTTTTTTTTGGTACTGTATTTATTTCTTTGGTACAGGGTTTCTCTACACAGCCTGGACTCATAGTGATCCTTTGTCTTAGCCATGTCAGCACTGAGATTATAGACATGTACCACCTTTTCTGGTCTTGGTGGCCCGCACTGCATGTCCAGAACCTGACACAGCATGAGGTACTGAGGATCAAACCCAGGCAGGTGCTTCAATAGCTGAGCTATCTCCCCAGTCCAACAGCTGATTTTAGTTTTATGGTCTTTTACTTTGCTGACTTCATTGACTAATTTGGACTTGTGTGTGTGTGTGTGTGTGTGTGTGTGTTGTACGTGTGTGTGCACGAAATCTTTATAATTTTCTATATCATACCACATTATAATTTGATAAATCAAGAAGCAATTTTACCTAATTCTTTCCAATTTGGTACTCTTTTATTTCTTTTTCTTGAGTTGCTCTGTCTAGGACATTCAGTACTATCTTGGCTACCAGTAGTGGAAGCAGAAATTATTTCCTTGTCCTTAGTTTTGGCAAAAAAAAAAAAAAAAAAAATACAGTCTTTTCTTGAATATACTTACTGTGGATTTTTCAGGTGTTTATTTTATTATATTGTATAATTTCTTTCCATTCGTAATAATCGTTTTCTTATTGTGGGCTCTCCTACATGAACATCTGTGAAATTTTGTATGAGAGAGCACAAGACAGTCTCTGCATATGGAGTAAGAGTCCATGTCAATTAACTCCTGTTCAATTCAGAGCTAGAATGTCTACATGCAAGGTTGGCTGGCAGAGCTCTATGCATTTGGGATTGTATTTGCTCTGATTTTGTCTGACTGTCCATCCATCCATCTGTCCATCTGTCTGTCTGTCTGTATATCTGGGATGACTGAGGTCCTTTGTGTTAGGGAGTAGTGAGACAAGGAGGAGGAAGCAGTAATGTGGTCTGAGGAAATGCAAATAGAGAGGTAGGTGGAGCCATATGGTGAAGGAACTTACATACCTGCTCACAGTTGATAATGGAAGCCAGAGAAAAGCTAAGCATAAGAATTGTGGCCAGAAGCTCACTATTATGGTTTGTGTCTAGTTGGTCCCCTCAAAGCTTCATGCAGTCATGGGGCAGGGACTTCTAGAGTTTATGATTAACTCATGATACACTGGGATTTTGAGTGTGAGTGCTACACCCAGCCTGGGGCAGATAAGAAAGGAAAGATTTCCTCTCAGTAGCCACTGTTGCGGCTACTCCTCCTCTTGCTCACTGTCACTGCCACAAAACGTTGCTCTCTGCCATGTGCCAGTCTGCCTTGGAGCCAGCTGGGTATGCACTGAAAACTCCAGTAACTGTGAGCTAAATAAACCTTTCCTTATTTCATTTTGTGTATTTGCTATTTGTCCCAACAATGAGAAAAAAGTAAGACTCAAGCAGGCTGCAGAGCAGGCTGGGAGGCCGATTCCTTCTTCCCTGTGGGGAACATCCAAGTCCTAGTCTTGAACTCTGTGAATGCTACCTTAAATGATCATTTTTTTTAAAACATGAAAGATGCTAAACTATGTTAGATATTTTTCCTGTCCCAATTCAGACAATCTTTTTCTTTCTTTTTTTTTTTCTTCTTTTACTTAATGTGTGTACTTTTTGATTTGTGCAAATGAACCATCCTTGAATTGCAGGAAGAAATCCCATTTTGATATGGCATTTAATCCATTTACAATGCTATTGAATTAGGTTTGTTGATACTTAGTTTAAGATCATTAGTGTTTACAAAGCATATTGATCCTTAGTTTTGTTGCTGTGTCATTGTCTGGTATTATGGTTTATGTCTAGTTGTCCCCCCAAAGTCTCATGCAGTCATTGGGCAGGGACTTCTATAGACTGAAACTTGACTCATGAGTCACTGGGATTATGTGTTTTAGTAATGATCTAGAGTTTGAGACTTGATCCATGATCCCTGGGATTATGTGTTTTAAGTACTTCTGGTATTATGGGTGTAGCCTAAGGTGGATAAGGCTGAGGCTGAGAGCCTAAATGTAATATAAAGACAGACAGAGACAGACAAAAACTGTTGCTCTCTGCTTCCCTGGTTGGTTGGTTGCCTCTGTCGCAATTGTTGTTGTTCTGCCACCATGAACTGGATGCTCTCTGCCCTGTTCCACTCAGCCTTGGGCCAATTGAATATGGATTGAAACCTCCAGTAACTGTGAGCTAAATAAGATTTTCCTTCCTTCATTTTGAGTGTCAGGTATTTGTCCCAGCAACGAGTCAAGATTAGCTAAGACATCTGGCTTGGGATGAAGATAATGTTGCCTTCTTCATATCAGTTGGAAAGTATTCCTTCCTCTTCAAGGATCTGGAAAAGTTTGAGAAAATTGACATTATCACCTTAAATATGGAATCCACCAAAAATGTACATGCACTTTAGGGGAAAAAAATAAACTAGTATATTTAATTTTTTTTTTTCAACAGATGTTGCTACTCTTGTGTGGAGATCCAGAAGACAGTGTATCTTGCAGAACATCCATTACACTACTGACCACTAGAGATAAAATTGAAAATGCACAGCTGCAATCTCAGTGACCAAGGTTATCTTAGCAGCAGTTCGCTGAGCTAAAAAGTGTCTTCAGGTGAATGACTAACACTTTAGGCACCTCTTCTAATTGTAGAGGCAAAAGCAACTTGCATTAAACTGATCATGCATTTAGTATTAAAATATTATGCAAGTTTTTCTTTTGTTGAGATGTGCATACATTTGTTTGGTGGACTATGTTTGGTAGAATTTACCAATGAAGTCCTCAGGTCCAGTTGTATTCTTTGTGACACATTTTGATTAATACTTCAATTTACTTGTTACAGATCCATTCAGATTTTCTATTTACATGATTTAGGCTTGGTAGGTTTTGTACTTCTGGGAATCTGTACATTTCATTGAGTTCATGCAATTTGTTGGTTACGAATTATCCATGGTGCTCTCAAAATTCTCATAGCATTCATAGTGCTTTCATAATTCTCTTATTCTTAGCATGCATATAATTCTTACAGTATCCTAAAAAATCAGTAGCAATGCTCACATTTTTATCTATGACTTTAGTAATTTGAACTTTCTTTTCTTTTTTTCTTATTCTCAATAACTAAGTCCTTCTCAATTTTGTTTATTTTTTAATAGGAAGCACTTTTTAATTTCACTGATTTTCTCTTTTGTCTACTTAAATTTGTTTTTGTTGCATTCTTCACTATATATTTCCTTCTGCAAACTTTGAGTGTCTTTTTTTTTTTTTTTTTTTTCTATTTCCTTAGCCTATAAAGTTAGACAGTCAATTAGAAGTCTTTTGACTTTTTTTCTTTTAATATGGTATTCCAGAGACCAGGACCTTCTCACCAAGTTATGTCCCAGCCTCTTTTTAAATTTTGAGACAATGTCTCATTAAGTCACTAAGTGGCCAAAGCTGGGTCTGAACATGTGATTCTCTTGTCACGGGCTCTCAGAGCACTGAATCACAAGCATGCTGTACCATTTCCACATGCTTTTGGGTTTTTAATGCTTATTTCTCCTTTAGCATTATTTTTCTTATGTCTTATATGTTTTGATGCATTTTCCAACAATATGATTTTTTCTTAAAAAAAAGAATGGTTGTTTAAGAATGTGTTATTTATTTTCCACAAATTTATGATTTTTTTTTGTAGTTTTTATTCTGTAGTTTTTATTTTGTAGTTAATTCCTAACTCCATTCTGCTGTGGTTGAAAGTGATATTTTTCATGATGATTATCTTTTCCAATATATTGGCATTTGTGTTCTATACAAAGTCTGTTCTTAACTTACTGGGTTGTCTAGTTTTTTTTTTTTTTCCTGGAAAACATTCTTCTGGAATGATCAGATTCTTTTAAATCAGAGTGCAAATATATTCATTTACCCTAATAAAGTATGAACCAAGTTACCTAAAATGTCCACATTGTTTTACTCATATTTTACCTTTATAAGAGTTAAGCTTGCTTCACAAATAAACGCACAAAAAAGCGAATTATTTTCTAAGGTATGGGACTGTAAATATATGCTAAGGAAAACTGTATATTTAGATTAGAAAATGTGCAAGGTATACAGCAGTTGTCAGAGTAGTTACATGTGGAGGTTGGGTATATATATATATATATATATATATATATATATATATATATATCCCTTGTTTAAGATCCTCATTTTCAAGGAATCAAGGAATAGGATACCTTTTGACACAAATAATCTCATTTTTAAAGGAATCATTGATGCATATGAGCAGAGTAGAGGGAAATGCCTGGTACTGAAGGAGTGTGCCAGTCGCTGCTGGTGTGCTTGGTCTTTCCCTTCCAGACACAGCAATGGTCTTTCCTTTACGTGTCCCTGGGACACATTTGATGTGTCCCTGATGTACACATGCTTTCCAAAGTTTTCCTTTGAAGATCTTCTCTTAAGTAACTGTAAGAGCACGGACAACACACCCAGCAACTGAGAACTGCATTGATTGGCTGGTGGCCTTATGACAGTGAGGTGTTTTCAGATGTCCCTTTTAGGTGGAAACCGCCTTTACATCAGTGATCCAGTGAAGTGCTAGGTTATATGTGGAAAACTTAGTCCCACCTGTTGTTTATTGATTCTTTTTTTTTTTTTTTTTTTTAAGGACAAGCCGGGCATGGTGGTGCACGCCTGTAATCTCTGTACTTGGGAGGCTGAGGCAAGAGGATCAGTGTGAGTTCCAGACCAGCCTGGGCTACAAAAATGAGCTCAAGCCAGCCTGAACTGCATACTGAAACCCTGTCTCAAAAAGACAAGAGAGAGAGAGAGACAGAGAGAGAGAGAGAGAGAGAGAGAGAGAGAGAGAGAGAGAGAGAGAGAGAGAGAGAATAAAAATTAGTTTTAAAAAAGCCATTAGAAATGATGCTTTTTTTTTTTTTTTTTGTATTTGAAATTTTACTTGAGAGTTTCAACACTGTCTCTCCTTGATACAAGTGCCATTTCTGTATGGGAGAGGAAAGGTTTATTCCATTGAGTGAAGGAACTATTCTCGGTGTACCTTCTGTGTTAGAGGTATCATGATGGCATGGAAGAGCAAAGTAAGTAGCAGAATGGCGATCCATAAGATGTTGAAGTATTGTCAAACTATAAGCTTCAGAAGCTTCAACTGAGATATGGATTAGTCAGCTTTGCATTCCTGTACTGAAAACTCTGAAGTAATGAAGTTACAAAGAGAAACAATTCACTTTGGATCATAGTTCTGAATGTTCTAGTCCAATGGCCTCATTACTTTGGGACTGGACAGCATATTATGCTCAGAGAGTGTGGTAGACAAAATAGTCTACCCCATGAGGTCTGTGTCTTAGCCACTTGGCTCCTTGTTGAGATCCAATACCAGGCATTCACAATGTAAAGGAGGAGAGATTTACTTTTTAGTGCAAGGTTATTATTCTTGGTCAGCTTAGTGCAAGGCAAAACTGGAAGGGGCTAGGGTAGGAAAGCTTCTTACATCACCACAGCCAAAAGACAGACAGAGAAAGGAAGAGTGGGGCAGGGAGGTGGTCCCAGCCACCCACTTCCAACTAGGCCTCCCTCCCAACAGCAAGTCAGCAGCAGTGCTCCCACAATTCAATACCTTTTAATTGCCCCACTTTTGAGCAATGAGGCCTTTGGCTCTAGTCTAAATTTAAGCTATAACACTATGAAGCAAAACTAGAGACAGGATGAGGAAAAGAGTCAAATCCCATGATCCCTTTTAAGAGCACATTGCCAATGTTTAAGGATTCATTTCCTAAAGATTTTACCACCTCTGAATGGCAATTCTCAACCCCCTCAGAACCAAGCCTTTAAACGCATGGACCTTTGGAGGATCTGCTTTCAAACTATTCAGGATGCCAATAAAGAATAAATCACTTTAATGATAAAAGTATATTGTTAATATTATAAGAGATGAGGTTTTAAGTAGTAGAGCAAAGAGAAAGAAAAGGAGGAGAATGAGAAATGAAGATGAGGTAGTGGAGGAGGAGGAAATAGTGATCTACAAGAGAGAGAGAGCGCTATAATTAACATGGTATAGACACAAACATCAAAATACACACATGGTAACTTCAGGGCATCACACACCCTTGGCAAATGATGGAACCTGGGTAGGAGTCAGTCAACTACAAGTAGGTCAGGTCTGTGATAGACATGGAACATGTGGGACAGTGTGTTTACAAGATGGTGAAATTTAGGTTCAACTGTAAAAGAAGTGGGAGAGAAGCATATGGGTGACTGATATTGTTAAGAGTCTCCTAAAGGTCTTGAAATAAGCATCACAGAAGACAAGGAACTGACTGAGAGTACTAAAAGCATCAATGAAGATTGAGGCAAGACCTTGCCAATGGGCAAGTTGAGAGTCTGATTCGATACAATGAAGTAATTAAACCTGGGAGAAGGAAGCTTAAGACTTAATAATGAGGCCTCCTATTAGGAAGATAAACAGATATGTATTGTTTTGAAAATTCATACCCATGGGAAATAGGAAGAAGTGGGGAGTGTCTGAGGGCAGACTGCAGCCCTTGAGCCATGGTGTCACGCTGGCCTTCATTTGTCCATGCTGCTTTACAATGTGCAAGCCGCACTTTTAGTTCACCCATTTTTTGTTTTGACTTTTTTAAAAAAAAGTTCAAATGCCAGAATAGGAATGGGCAGAAATTCAGTTATGTGACACAGGATTGCACCTCAAAGAAAGAGAATGTGCATATGGGCAGATATGCACAGAAGGATCGTGCATGATTTCTGTAGAGAAAGAATCACACTGAAGCACATTCTTGAACTTGCTTAGTTTTCTGCATTTATTTCATTTTCAATATAACATGATTAAGTTGTGTGAATAAAAGATAAGTCTAATATGGCAAAAACAAAGAGGTGATCGTTTTATTTGATAATTGGACTGCACATAGTATGATCCTTTGATAGAATAGTAGCTCCTATTAATTATGTTAGTTTTTCTCTGTATCATTTTCAGAATTATACTAGTCCACATGCTACATATTTATTTACTTCCCACATTGCCTGCAGGCTGTGAGCTGCTCAGCTTTTAGATCTGCTTTGTGAAGTGGGTCATCTGCATACTACTGTGTTTCTTTGTTTTGAAACAGAAGGGAACAGTCTCTGGGACATGCTGCCTACCTGGCAGGAAGTAAGAGCCAGAAAGGCTGGGGAGACATCCATACAACTTTTGTGTCCATTGCCATAAAGAGGCCTAATGAGGGAACATAGTGTGCACTCTGTTTATGAGGAGGCATCGGAAGGGCAGCAGTGTGTAATTTGTATACAGTGTATGCAAAATAATTATAGACAATACTATATTTCCTGTTTTTCATTTTTTTAAAATTTTTTATTTTTGCCAGAACCAGAGATTGAACTCAGGGCCTTGCTTATGCCAGGCAAGTGCTTATTCTACTGAGCTATCTCCCCAGTCCCCTATAAATAATGCTATAATCTATAATATCCACCTAGTACTTGATTTCATTATGCTTCTCTTTGGGGTACTAGGAGTACCATGAGAAGGAAGTTTTTGTTGTAGCAATGGTGAAAAAAAAAAAAAAAGCCTCAGACAGCTTCCCACGTCCATCTATTCTTAATTACATCATGTCATTTTACCCCTGAAATTAAAAAATGAATTCAATATTTAAAATGCAAATATAATTAGAAATGCAAAGAATATAACAATATTAAAAATGCAAAGGAATGCAAATATAAATTATGTAATTTATCTTTCTGACATACCTTGTCTGCAGAGACTTGTGCTGACAGAATTTCATTTTGTTTAGTTTGCAGATAAAAAGATAATCCCTAATACCATGAAAATTGTGTTGCCAAAAGCTCTTCTAAGCCATTGTATGAGGCAAAAATAGCAGCGCTTCATATGAATGCAATTTACTAGAATGAAAGAAATAGAAAAAAAAGTTTGACCTACCTAGGGCTTTCTTGTACATTGAGCTAGCAGGATACCCCTCAGTGTACTTTTCTTTGCATTGCTTACCTAATCATTTTAAAGATGACAAGCAGCAGTGGTACATCAGAAGCCTGCTATCAGCATTCTCCTTCATAGCAGTGGTGCTCGGTGACCAACTTCCCACTGCTTGGGACTGAACAGTGTAATATATTAAAGGCTGAAAGCTGTATTTTTGAACTGAAAGGAAAACATCTCGCTTTTACTTGCAGTGCATGACTTTGGCTTTTTAACATAGTTTTACAGAATCTTGATGAGGAACATTTTCGTTATTTGATGCTATTTCTGGCTTAGTTTTTTAGTAAATCGAACAGGAACACTAGGCTAAAATGCTGCTAAGTTTGATGTGAATATGAAAGCATAATTTGAAAGTGTAATTAATTTTCTTTGGATGTGTTTCATAAATAGTAAGAAATTAATGCGATATCATGCTTTTGTTGATTGCTGTTTAGGAATTGAGAACTAAATGGCATTTTACTATTATTTATGTGAGAAGGAAGATAAATTTTACTCTCATCCAAGAAGTTTGCAATTATTCCAGTCTGAAATGAATTCCCTAAACTGTGAGATTGTTCTTTATCCTTCTGCCTCAAGTCTGCACTGTATTCTATTTTTTTTTTTTTTTTTTTTTTTGTGGGACCAGGGTTTGAACTCACAACCTTGCACTTGCCCAGCAGGCACTTGTGCCTTGGAGCTATCTCCCCAGCCCCTTGCACTGTATTTTAGAGCCAGGCCTGCCTAACCCGTTTAGTTTTCTCCAGTTACCAGCACAGCTTGGCAGGTAGTTGGTTCTGAAGCTCTGTTTATTGGAGGAATGAATGAATTGAATTGCGTTACCATCTGAAAGCACAGGCAAGTGTTTCCATCTTCACAGGAAGGTACATTCTGTACTGTCAAGAGTCATGTTAAACTCTGGATTCTAGCTCTGCTGACACTTTACAATGTGCTGGCTGTGTATATAGGTGCACTGTTTATGTGACAATGTTTCTTCACATTTAGCTATGGGTGAATATTTGGTGTCATCATTTCCAATCATGTCACTTTTAACTTTGGGATTACATGGCTACGGATGCTCTGAATCAAGGACGTACGGTATGATATACTTATATATATATATATATATATATATTATATATGTCATTTGACACCTGTACATCTCAGATCACCTGTTGAAATGAACCATTTACTTTTTTATTATATTTATTTTTTAAAGAGTACAAAATAGCATTAAAACAAAAATTACAAGTGATACAGAATTTCACTTAACAAAATAATATGAATTTCACAATAATTATTGTAATGCATAGTGTTGTCTTCAAACTAGTTGTTCATATTACCAAATATATGCATGCAAAATTGGATGAAGAAAGATAAAAGAAAGAAATATATAAGTAATTAGGAAGAGAAAAACTACAAACAATTGAAAAAAGAGACAAAACAAATTAAGTATTAACTGCTCCCTTCTGTAGACCAGCACAAATCTGCATTACAGTTATCCAAATCATCCTGGCTTATGTATGTAGCTGCTGCCTCTTTACCCCACTCACTCTCTTATCTTTCTTGTCATTTTCAGATTTTGTTTTCTCTTTCCATTTAATTTGATGCACAATTTAATATTGCCTAGCTGTGCTGCAAAAATATTCAGATACTTGAAACCAAAAAAGTGAGAACTCAAACAATAATGCAACAAAGAAAAAGAGTGGGTTTGTTTACTAATTTTGTGAATTACAATTATAAAGATATATGTGAATTATGCTATCTTTATTTTTTAATTTTTTTTCTATATTCAGAGCAGGGTCTATGGGGTCTACAGGGTTTCACTGTGTAGATCGGACTCAGTGATTCTCCTGTTTTCAGCCTCCCAAGTGCTGGGATTACAGTTGCACGCCACCATGCCCAGTGTCAAATGCTTTCTCTGTGCCCCTTGGGCGGGGCCGGCATGGCAAGGGGATTGAACCCTAAGCAGACACACTTTAGTCCACTGAGCTATCATGCCAGCCCTATTATGCTATGTTTGATAGAGAAAGCCTACGGCATGTGGGACACCGATGGGGAGAGTTCCCCAGATCATGGACTTCTGTGACTCGTGGGGCTGGTTCTGAGTCTGGCATTTCCACGGTGTGGTCATAGACCATTTGTACAATCTCTGCCTCAGATTCCTCCTTCTCCTCTAAAATGGCTGTCATATTAGCACCAATCTTACAGGACTTTTGGGAGGAGAGCATAGTATAATGTAAGGAAAGAACTTAGCAAGTAGTGGGAAAAGGTAGCGCCTAATACAAGCAATCTACTAGAAGAGCATACAGTTCCCAACACGGAAAAATGACTGTTTCTGGGAGACATGGTAGCCACAACTGGATTGCTGAACATTGTACACGTGTATTGAATTGCTGCTACATGTTCCAAAAGGTGTACACATATTATGTCTCAATAAAACAGTGATCTGTTATATTCCTGTAGTTGTTACTGTTATTTGTTGAACAACTGTAACATGGAAGCTGCAAGGTAGTTGCAAAAAGCTTGGCCTCAGAAATTTACTACTGTGAATTGTTTTTAAAATAATTATTTATTGGGCCTGGCAGGATGGCTCAGTGGTCTAAAGCGCCTGCTTGGGGAAGCTTGGGCGACTTCAGGGACCGCGGTTCAATCCCTGGCACCACATGCTGCGCCAGCCCTGCCCTCGGGGCGGGCTGAGCTGACCATAAAAATGAGTGAATAAACAAACAAGGGTTCTGAAACAAGAATAAAAATAATAAATAAAATAAAAAATTCTAAAAAAAATAATCATTTATTGAGCACTTGTTATGTAATCAACATTAGGTAAATTATTAAACCATTATGATGGATTTAATAATCCAAACAAACTTAGGAAAGTTAAATAACTTATCCCAGAGCAAGCAGCACACAGGAGGGAGAATGGGACCTCAGAGGGTGTCTCTGGAAGGAGTTGTCAGCCTGCATTCTCCTAAGGAGCTTCCCCAAAAATAGATGATGGGGGAATAAGACTAGTGTTGTCACAGAGTAGGAAATCTTGGGCGAGGGATTATTTCAAGGTGGATGCCATAAGGAAAACATCCTGAAGAAATGCAGCATTAGATAATTTTAGCAGTGAGGGTCTTCCAGGTAGCTCAGTTGATTAAAGCATATGCTTCGGTGAAGTCACTCAGGTGTGGGGGACCAGTTTGATCCCCTCCTCCACATAGAGCATGAGACCCACCCTTAAGGCAGTCTGAGCCAGCCAAAAAAAAAAAAAAAAAAAAAAAAAAAAATCCTCCTTAAGGTTTTGGGGTGAGGGAGACTGCTCAGTGAAATACACCTGCCTGGCATGTGTAAGGTCCCAAGTGGCATGTGTAAGGTTCCAAATTCGATCCCTGGTACTGGGAAAAGAAAAAAAAAAGGAGTTCAATAATTTTAGGAGAGGTAGTATTAAAGTTTTTGTTTTTATCTTTTAATGGTAGGAACTCATTTCATAGGTCTCTCAATGGCAAACATGGTTAATTTCATCTAAAATATTTTAGTGAAAGGGTTAATGACATAATCTTCTTTATTTATTGTCTCTTATTTTTAACATTTTAATGATAATTTTATTTTGTTTTGAAGAGTAAAAACAAAAGCAAGAGCAAAAATGAGAAGCAAAGACAGAAACAGGGTAACATGCAACAATACATATGTCACAGATTTTCAAAAAAAGAATAGCTGATTAACAATGGTTGATATATTATCTATTTTTATTGTCCAATCTGTTGCTCAGATTAACAGATATAGTTAGGTAACATTGGACATATGATTGAATATTGCCACTTGTTTTTAAGAAATCTTAAATTCTTCTCTCTCTTTTATTTTTTATTATCTTTTTAAAAAAGTTATTTTAAAATAGGGTGGGAGATAGCTCAGGGGAACAGGTGCCTGCCTGGCAAATGCAAGGTCCTGAGTTTGATCCCAGGTTTTGAAAAAAAATATTTTAAAGAGAGTATAGTTATAATTGATATGACATTAGAAACAGTACACATTTAGAAGACAAAGAGGACAGGTACTCAAGGATTTCCTTTCTTCTTTCTTTCTTTCTTTCTTTCTTTCTTTCCTTCTTTCCTTCTTTGGCTGTCCTCAGTGTCGTTGCTTAGTTCCCAAATATCAGCATACAGGGTTTAGTCAACGTGAAAATTGTATGCTTTTTTCTTTTTCATTTTAATGAGAAAAAAGATAAAATAGCAATGGAATATTTCAAAACAAGTAAGTATGGCAGTTGCAATAATTAGTACACTGTATATTGTTGTCTTCTTAATAGTTATTCAGAGGACAAGATAGAGACATATCTTTTTTTTTTTTTTTTTTTTTTTTTTTTTTTGTCTTTTTGAGACAGGGTCTTGCTATGCAGTTCAGGCTGGCCTTGAGCTCACTTTTGTAGCCTAGGCTGGTCTCGAACTCACACCAATCCTCTACAGACATATCTTGTCTAAGCAGTATTAGTGCAAATCTTTCTCCTCAGTGTACTAAGAGAAAGTAGCTCTGTGTCTACCCTAACTATTTTGTATTTGGTGGTAGGTGGGAGGGAAAGGTTCCTTAACTTGATGTCCACTGTGAAACCTCACTGCTTCCTCCAGGCTGTGCCTACTGGTTCAGATCACAGTACAGAGCTGCATGTTAACACCCCTGATAATGGATCACTCTGAGATAGCAAAGCAAGTAAGTCCGGTTTAAACATGGGGACACAGACAGGCTTTAAAGGCAAGGTAAGGCTCTATTTTTCCAATCTAACAAGTGCAAAAATCTGAGTCATTTGTAGAGTACCATTCTTACACTGCTGTGCCACAGAACCTTCTTGGTGAATTTGCAGCAGCCAGATGTGAGTAGAATTTGTGTCTGGTCTATGGCCCTTCTTCAAATAATGTTGTGTGTTTAGTCACTCCTAAAACATTTCATGGAAATCTTAAATAATTTTGTAGAAATATTTTCATTGCTTGCTGTTCCTCAATAGGCTCAATTAGATCATGTGTTTATGTCTCATATGAATATCCTAAAAATAAAAAAAATCACATGTGAAAACTCACTTAAGTGCCTACACACTATATGAAAAATCATGACATTAGTAACTTATTCTTGAACTTCATCCCATTAAAGATTATGTCTCCTTTCCTAGAAACTTTACTATAATCTGTTTACATTTCTGATTTTCTCTTTTCTCTCTTAACATTGAGGAGCCCTTCTTTGAAAACAGGAAGTCCTTGACTGGGGAGATAGTTCAGTGGTCTAGGTGCCTGCCTGACAAGCTGAAGGACTAGGGTTCACTCCCTCGTATTGTGTGTCGGACCACCTGGAAACTGGGTGTGGTGTGCACACTTATGATTCCAGCGCTGGGGAGACTCAGACAGGAAAATCACTACAGGTGCGACCTGTGCAGAGAGACTCTATATCAAATAAGATTTTTAAAAATAATAATAAAATATTAAAAAACAATGAAAACAGAGTCCAGAAGAGGACTGAAACTTCCTACTTTTAAAATGATACCTGTGAGTACCTACAGTCTTTGGTCTGGCATCAAGTATGAAAAGGTCCTTTAAAGATTTCTCCAAATACTGCTTCTCTAACAGCAATGAAACACCCATCTCTGACAAAACGAATCAAAAAGAGGATATAAAGGACCTTTTTTGCTTTGCTTTGTGTGTGAAATCTATATCTATATCTATATCTATATCTATATCTATATCTATATCTATCTATCTATCTATCTATCTATCTATCTATCTATCTATCTATTTATCTATCTATCTATCTCTTAGCAGCTATCCCAAAGTGATCATTTTGTTTCTGGAAACTTCTGAAGACAAGGAAAGCCTGCTGTTGTCTACTGATGTTGCTACCTATTGCATTCTTTTTATACATTATTTCACAGAGCTCCTGACAGCCTTACTACTACTACTGTTATTGTTGCTATTGTTATAGTTTTTCCACAGGTGACAATATGGGCTTAGAAAGAAGGGGAGGGCCAAGGCCCGGTGATTTGAGTTGAGTCTCAGATGCATTCTGTTGCGGGGGTCCCACAGACCTTTTGCTTCATCGTTGTTCATTTGTTGAATATTTACAGTATGTCTACCAACGTGTCCTTTTAAGCCAATGGGTCTGAACTGAGGGTGATTTTGCTTTCACAGGCCCCGCGGCAGTGCTAGAAGACATGTTTGGTTGTTAGACTTGAGAGCAGTATGGGGTGGGGTGGGGGTGGCGGGGACCTGGCCGTTTGAGGCCAGGGGTGCGGCTCACGGCTCCGCGAAGCCCAGCACAGGCACTTCACACTCGGATGGTCAGTGATCGACTGAGACTCCTTGTCCCAAATCCTATTTAGTACTTAATCCTCCTCACACACCTCTGTGTTCCCTTGTTCTGGAAATTTTTGCCTAGCTTCTGACGATCCATTTTTGCTTCTAGACAATTAGAGAAACTGAATAATTAATGTAATCTTCCCATTATCAAACTTTCATTAATATCTATTTGTAGAAGTGATTAGCCAGACACCGCACAGTGAATTAGATTGTCTCTTTCTAATAGGAGCTTATAACCTTAGGCGGACTTCTCTACTGAAGTACAGGAGAGAAACAGCAGGAAAACACCCCCGCTGACCTCCCATGTACCAATAGGGAAGATTTACATTCTTCAAGGTTAATGGGGATGAGAAAGTATTTTTCAGGTGAAGAATGCGGGTTATGAGGGGGGCAGTGCGGTCGCCTCGAGGGAGCCAAGGAGCATCATATGCCTCCTTCCTGGTCGCAGCAGGACAACCTCGCAGGAGACACGGAATTCCAGAATCTTAACGGGTAGAAAGGAGTTTCTTGGGATGGCAGTCAAGGGGAGACTCCCGCGCACCAGGTCAGGGCAGCCAAGCAGAGACGCACAGCGCGCGTTCAGCCACATGCACACGCCTTTTTCTTTCACAGCATGCTTTTCCTGATGAGTAATTTTATAACAAATCTAAGCTCTTTCCTGTGCTATGCTTCCCCGAAGTAAGCACTGTTGCAAGCAAACGGTCATTCGACTATCCTCCGTGTACTTGGTTGTTTTAGATTTGTTAAACAAAAGACAAATATTTTTTACATTTTGCAAAACAGATTTATTTGGGACAAATGTTCACAATCCTTTTAACTTTACAGATCTTTCCCTGGCCCATGGCAAACGTGATTTATAGCGAGACAAGCTGCCCAAACCCTTGGTTCTCATGGCGTGAATTTCCGACCAGGCTCCAGAAGCGCAAAGGCTGAGGCCGTTCCTTGACTGCATTACCACAAATAGCCACGAGAGGGGGCGGGTGAGCGCAATCCCGTTTGGAGCTATCTGTCCTGTGTCTCACTATAGTAACAGCTCTGAGCTCCCTGCGGAAGGGATCATTGTTCTTTGCGCCACCAACTGAGCAGGAGCGAGAGGAAACGCTGTCCTGCCCAGACGCGCGGTTCCTTCCACACACTGCGCTACTTGCGGCACAGCAGCTGCTTTCCATGTACCTAAGAGATAAAGTTGGGGGTCATTTGTTAAAAGCTGCCTTGAGAGTACCACTGTTTTCCTACATAAGAAAGAATAAATATTCACCTACTTGTGAATTTTAATCAAACCTCCTTTTTTAATTTCTTAACCACCAAGAATCACAATTCAAAAGGATAATGAAAAATAAGCCTCCCTTCCATACTTGTCCAAGGTCTACAGTGCTCATCTATTGAGACTTTGTTTTATCAAATTAGTAATCATTTGTTGGAACAGTTTTAGGTATATAAAGCAATTGGGCACAATTTGCCTCATCCGGGTTCTGCGTGTGTGCGCCCAGCCTCCCCGATGCCCGCAACGTTGTAGCCCACCACGGACGGCACTGACGCTTTCCATCACCTGGGCTGTGTTGTGCACACCGGTGTCCCCGCGGTGTTGCATACTTTCTGTGCCCATGACTGCCTTACCTGAGAGCGATTCCACTGTCCTGGGCCCTACTTGGTCTTCTGTCCTCCCAGAACCCCTGGCTCCTCACTGTGTGCACAGCTTTGCCTTTGCTAAGGAATGAGGGAGCTGAAGTGATGGAACGTGTGGCATTTTCGGGTTGGCTTCCTCCACTAAGCAGTGTATTTTAAGGTCTCTCTGTATCTTCTCCATTCATGCTGATAGTCATTTCACGTATCTGTATTCACCTATCGAAGGACCTCTTGGTTACATTCAGTAATGAAAGTAAAATAATGAAGAAAGATGTTATAAATATTTGTTTACAGTTTTTGTCTGGACTTAAATTTTCAGATTGAGACAGTGACTGTTTTATGCCTTACATTAATCTCAGTTTGAAGTTGATGTCAACAAACAACGATGAACCAGATATGGTGGCATGTGCCTGTAACACCAGCACTTGGGAAGCTAAGGCAGGAGGATCGCTGTGAATTTGAGGCCAGTCTGGGATACATAGTGAGACTCTGTCTTAAAAAAAAAATAAAATAAAACAAGGATGATCATTGTTGAAATGCTATCAATGGAAACATTATCTGAAAAGTGTCCTTTTGGTTTTCAAGTTTTTGGTTTTCATGCAGGCTTGTCTCCTGCCTATGAACTGAAGTGAAGTTCTCAACCACCAGCGTGGCCAGCATTCTGCTGTTCCACTTTGGAACCATTATCTTCAGTCACACATGGCACGTCTATCTCACACTCCAGAACCTGTGTCTGCGGCCCTGTTGATAACTACTCTCCTTCCTTTCTCTCTCCCCCTCCTGGGCATTGAACTCCAGCCTCTGAAATATTTATTTTGGGACAATTTCTTACAAGGTTATTAAGTTGTGTCGGCTAGAGTTGGCCTTGTGCTCCTCCTGCTTCAGCCTCCTGAGTACTGAGGTTACTGGTGTTTGCTTCCACAATATCCACCTTTCTATTTCCCTTGCAACACATTAGCTGTGTGCTTTCCCCTTACCTCCAAAATTTAATAAAAAGATTTGCCTGAAAGAAATGTTTAGTAAACATTTATTGTGAGCACGAAACTTCGTTGATGTTTTACAGTTAAGAACTATTTGATTAGACAGATTCCATATCCCCTATCTTGAAAGATGCAGATGCCTAAGAGGCAGCGATATGAGACTAATAGTAGCACTTCAGTATTCAGTGTGCGCTAGGTGCAGCACTAAGTATTTTCATCTAAGTTATCCCACTTATCTTTCTGAGACTCTCCATTCATTATCACTGTCATTTTACATATGAGGAAATCGACCCTTAGCAGAATTAAATAACTTGCCTGAGGATCTAGGCAAATAGATTATGTACAATAGGAATTTCAGTATTGCATACACGGATCTAGGGGATAAAAGTACAAAACAAATTTGATGTCAAATTTTATGTAATTTATGTGTTATATTGAAGTGAATTATTTAAAGTTATGTTTTATTGGGGCTGGGGAGATAGCTCCAAGGCACAAGTGCGTGCTGGGCAAGTGCAAGGTCGTGAGTTTGAACCCTGACCTCACAAAAAAAAAAAAAAAAAAAAAAAAAAAAGCTATGCTTTATTGTTTAAACAATGCCAATTTGTCTGTGTTGCTATTTGATTAGTGATTGTCCCAAAGTCTGTAAATCTCATGAAGGTACGACCTTCTTGCATCATGAACCTGCAGTTCCTAACACAGTGGCTTATCTACTCAGTTATTCCAAGTCTATGAATAATCTGAACCTTCCTGGTTACCCCCAAGATTACCAACTGGCACATGTGCCTGCAGTAATGGGGGCCATCTTGGAAGCTCAGTGCCATCTGGCTCTAGAAGGAACACATAATTGCTGTCTTCTATCAGTGATATCTGTCCCTATCTTTTAGTATTCAGATTAATTCTGGTAAAGTCTTTGATGGAAGAAAAGACACATTACCATGCAAAAGAAGAGAAAACTAGCTCTCTGGAAGCACATATTCCTAATAATTATTATAACATTATTGAGATTCTAGAAATCTATTCTTGGAATTTGAACTACATTTGGGCATATTGGTTGCTGGGATTACACTATTGTGCTCACCTATAAATTGTCTGTTATGGTACAGGAAGAAAGTATTTGTGTCCTCACAGTTAAAACCTCAATGCACCCCTGAACTGAGAATTTCTATTAGAGATTTGTGTGTTATCAAAAAAAAAAAAAAAACTATGGAAACAAAGACCAGTCTGCACTATTATGCCCTTCAAAATCATTATGCTTTTGCTTTTGACTTCCTATTGCTTAGAATTTCAACTTCTAAGCCTGGAATTCAAGAAATTCCATTTTATGACCCTAGTCGTTTGAAGACTTTTGTCTTTATGTCATAGTCCTCAATAGGGGCTCTGTCTCTTGGAATGGATTGTGCTGTCTCTCTCATATGTCAAGGTCATTTTAATCTGCACTGCTCAGATAGTGCGGTGTGCTCATTCTCCATCCATACTTTCTCTGACTCTTCAAAATCAAAGCTAAATGTGGTATTCTGCCCTATCTGTTGACTTTGATGGGTGAGATGATCTTACCCACAACCTAGTGAAGCGACTAAAGGCTGAGTTTCTGGTTTGGATTAAAATACGGCTTCATGACTTGCTGTTTAGGTGGTTATGAGAGAGTTACCAAGTTCTTCACATGCAGTTTCCTCATCTGTATAATATAAACATATAAAATTACTTTATATAGTTGTTATGGTAGCTAATGAACCATAAAAATGCTTAGCAGAGTAGCACATGGAAATCAACATCTATTGACTGTTCTGAATTCTTCCCGATTATTTCAAATATAAACTTAGCCAATTAGGTTGTAATTTCTTGTGTGAGATCTGAGATGATAGCTTTCATTTGAATAACTACACAACCCTAAGAAGTTGATACATTTTTTTAGTCCCAACTTATTTACAACATGAGATTAAAGAGAGGACAACTCTTCTTCATGGGCCTCTGGTCATGTCGGCCTGAAATTTCAATTCATTGCAGTTGGGAGCAAAAAAGGAACACTGCTTTGCTATTGGTGGTGATGGGGTGATTATCTTGTGCTCTGAAATAAAAGGTTGATTAAGGTTTAGAATTTTTAATCAGAAGCAAGTAGGTAGTAGGATTCATGGGAAATTCTTGGAAGAAGGTGGAGGTGGTACAAACCATGGGCAAGGTATAGATTCAGCCACTTTGGTTTTCACCTCCAGTTTGCTTCCTGGAGACCCTGGCATACATCCCGAACCCAATGGGATACAATAAAGTAGTTAAAATATTCACCTGAGCATTTTGTGCCAGGCATGGACACCTTAACTGGCTGTTGACAGTAAATTTGAGAAAGTTCAGATTCATTCTGGTTGGTTGGGGGTCACTTGAGTTTAGCATATAAATCTGTTCATCCCATCTTGGAGTATAGCACTTTTTCTCTCTTGAAACCTGCCCAAGACATGTTTCTGTCTACAAGTTTCCCAATGGATTCCATTATTTTTATATACCAGATTCTCCTCAAGTAGGCATCTCCTTAGATGACAGTACAGAGATCTCCCTTCAAAGTAATCTAAAAGCAAAGATTATAGCCTGGCCTGTACGCTGCAGAGAAGACAATCCATTTGCAAGGGGAGTGAAAGCATGAGTAGAAAGACAAATGCTTTATGAGACAATGGTTGTGCTATGCCCCAGTGGAAGAAAGCATGTCAAGCAGACAGGCACATGCGGTGCTGTCAGATAAGCTGAAGACTAAAATATATATTTATCTATAGGAAACCACCATGAGCCCTTGAAAAAACTATCAGAGAGTTATTTGGATGGATCAAGAACAGAATGAAGAATAAGGGAATAGAAGCATTGCATAAAGAAAATAATTAGAAAATGATTCTTTATGAAAGATTAGTGATATAAACTTGGGGATAGAATTTAAAGGGGAATTTGGACTGCATTGTTTTTAAGTTTATGAACATTTTTAAAGTACAACAGGAAGGATGGAGATAAACTATGAATTTGGTGCATGTGCTTATATTAATACATCAAGGCCTGGCTTTACAACCTTATTTGTTAAGAGGATGATTGCAGACACAATTGGCTAAAATGAATCATACTGGTGTACTCTAATCTAACATGGTCACACAATAACTCCATGTAAAGATGAACATACACCATGGGATGATGTTTGCACCAGGTGAAGAGTTCCAGAGGTGAGCCATGCACCACCAAAAGTTCAGGGAGAGAAACTACAGTCGTCTCCACAACCCTCAGAAGGAACATCTGGATCCTGCAACACCTGCATTCTAGCTTGGAAATGGTAAGAGGATCACTTCCTGTTGTTAAAGCCACCCAGTTTATGGTGCTTTCATTTGGAAATTCTAGAATACTAATAAGAGAATATAAGAAGAAAAATACATAAAGGATTGTTAACAGTGTAAGTCCCTCAAAAGATGGATGAGAATGGGTCCAAGAGCTCACAGGACATGTGAGATGTGAAGAAAGAATAAGGAATTTCCATCTATGGACTTCTATTGCCCCTATAAACTAGAGAACAGCTATCAGGAGAAAGTGAACAAATAAAAGGAGGAGGAATCGCAGAACTTTTGGGGGGTGACTATAGGACTTAGGGCACACTAATCTGCTTTGGCATGTCACCCTCTTGGACAATGTTCAGCTGTGGAGTGAATTCACAGAGAAGTGAAGAGGTGGGTCACTCAGAGTGGGGTCTAGCAGAATGTGACCATCAAAATATAGAACACTAGGAAATGATGTCAAAACAATATTCTTTGGGATATGAGTCAGTATTCTTTGAAGAAATTAAAGGAATCTGCATCATTTTTTGGAGCTTGTTGGTGGGAAAAATTGAAAAAGCCAGGAGAGGAGACAGATGTGGGTTCTGGTACCTTTATCTCTTAGACACAGAGTGTCAGTGCTATTGTTCTTAGCACATTCTGTATGGTTGCAGGACCTAAGCACTGCTGGGTCAGGTGTCTGCCTCCCCATTAACTGCCTCTCTGCACATCTGACACTGACCTCCAATAGAGTCAACTGCACTCATCACTGGACAACAGTTGTCCTTTCAGAGAAGGGAAGGAAGTCCTTAGCCAAAGCATGACTTTGCAGCTCCAAGGACAACGATTTGGTATATTAGTTGTTAATATTTTTGCAGGAGAGAAACTTAAAGAAACTTACCACATCCATGGTGGAAGTGTGTTCTTTAAAAGAAAATCACAGATAAAAGCCGTGTTATTTGGTGAAATGTGGTTATTTCTTTTTTGGAGTGGAGTAGATAATTCAAATGGCTAAAATTAACTGGTTTGAATGGGCAAAAGTCAATTGAATTATGACAAAAATTCTATTGACTGTTCCATTCCATGCAAGGTCTCATGCTATGTTGAAGTAGATGTAATTGATAGAGAACTGTGAGATGTTATATAGAAATCAATGTTTATTCACTGATAAGTTTACAAAAAATCATCATTGAGTCTCGACACTTCAAGAGATCCTATCATGGGAAGTTTCTAGATGAATTAAGAGATTAGATATCTCATTGTTTTCTAGATCAAGCTATTTGTTTCAAATTTTAGGCTACAACAAATCTTCATGTTTACTTACGTTCATGTAAGCAGCCAGCTCAATGGGTCTATCTGACTTAGTTTAGTGAAAACTTTAACAGACTGAATTGTAGTTATAAGAGGTATGTAACAGAGAAATAAATTGTATTATTAATTTTTGAATCTCAACTGGACAAAAACAGGGACTTGTTTAATTTATTTCCTACCAGATGAAAGTTTAAAAGATTTTTGTGTTCTTTGAGAATTTAAATATTTCATCTTCACTTTTATTACTTATTTAGTTTTTGTAGGACCGGGGATCGAACTCAGGACCTTGACTTGTGAGGTAAGTGCTTATACCACTGACCTATTTCCCTGGCTCAAGAAGTTAAATATTTAAAAACTACTCTGATTAAAATAATTTGATACCTCAGGTGACAGTCTTGTGAATGACCAGAAAAAATAGCCTAGCTCTATTACAACACTGTGTATATTTTGATGACCAGGAACTACATAATTTAAGTTGAAATTTGTTCACAGACAAGTGGCTAGTGAGACCTGGGCCTGCAGCATATGGCATTGTAAGGAGCTAATAATGAATTTTCCCCACTAACTGTATTGATATTTGTGGTTGAGGTCATTCCCTCCCACCCAACCCTGGCCATCAGTGTTCACCTGCATGACAGGTTTCTCTTCAAACTGTCTGCTCTTTGTGTGGTCCGTATTAATCTCTGCCTGATCTTGTGCTTTCTTCATTTAATGACATGGGGATCACGAAGCCCACAAAGTCCTTTCTCATCATAACTTACCATCCAATGACAGTTTTGATGTTCAAACAATTCCCTGCTGTTTACAACTTCAGAGATGTCCTCAGAATAGTTTTCCTTTCTTAACTTCAATAGTATCATTTCCACTTTTTAATCTAACTTGGAAGCTAATAAGTTAAGAGAGAGAGAGAGAGAGAGAGAGAGAGAGAGAGAGAGAGAGAGAGAGAGAGAGAGAGACACACACACACAGAGAGAAAGACACACAGAGAGACAGAGAATCACTTTTATTGTCTATTCTTTTATTTTTCTATTTCTAGGGGTTACTTACTAAAATTGATCTTTATTACATTCCTATATACATATTTTCACGTTGTTTAGAAACCAAAACTGTTCTGATTTCTCCCTTTTCTCTTTTGAAAATTATTCTAAAATTCCATTAAAAATCATTAAAAAGTATTATTGACAGTTTTCTTGTTAAACTTACTCTGGTCACTTGATTTATAGATATAAACTCTGAGGATAATATGTATGTTCTTACCAAATAAATATGTATAGTATTTTAAGAATATAGCAAATTATAGAGAGGATTTGCTTTTGCAGAAACCCTAATGAGATTTATTTTTTTCCTACATGGATTTGAGCCTACAATAGTCAGATAATTTGCCCAAGTGTTAGACTTACATATCAGGATGAACACATAATTTGGGCAAGAAACATCCTGCTCTCTGAAGGGATTAGAAGTCTCTACCCCACCTCACAGGAAGTTGAGGAGAGAGGGCTCTAGAGGAAGTCCCAGCAGCTCCTGTTGCACTTATGTGTAGTCTCCTGGTTCTGCCCTCTTCTGGACATGACTTTCTTTTGAGACTGTGAAGGAGAGGCTGCAGCTCTTCCAGGTATGCCAGTGTGCTGGGGTGAAAGGAAGGCTGTTTTCACGTTTTCTTCTTAGGAGCAAAAGATGTTCCTTTAAGTCCTCAGCAGATTTTCTGTTACTTCAAGTTGACTAGGATCAGGTCTTTTGATGATCTGTGAGTGTTCGAACTGCAAGGGCAGTTCGAACACTGACCAAGCCTGTTCTTTTGGAGAGTACTGGCTCTGTCATTACCAGCTGGGCTAATCACTTGAGATAGTACGTTTGCCACTGAGGGACACCAGAACTGCAGGGCAACTTGTTATTTCCAAATGTCTGTTTATTTCTTAACATCAAATCTATTTATTGTATTTTTGAAAAGCCTATATTAGTACTAAGTAAACTAGTACTGAGAGGAGAGGAGGTGAAGTTTTGGGGGAATTATCAACTCCTGGAGTTATTCTACCAGGTACATTCAATATAAAATGTTATTTTTTTCTCAAAAACAAGAAGGAAATAGGGCTAATTGTTAATCTCCATTGTGTTTCATTTAGCAGGAATTAAGGTAGATTTTAAGGCAGACTTCAAGGCTATGAGATCTTAGTTTGCTGTAAATGAGTCATTTATAGGACAGCCTTTCTGTGTAAGACCAATATAGGTTGCACAGAATTGCTCTTATGAAATCAAACCCATTTCAGTCTTTCTCATCCTTATTTGCCATTTGTTTGAGCCTCAAGTGCAGAGCTTTTTCTGCCATTTTTCTCTTCCCTACTACTCTTTTTGCAGTTGTAATTCAATAGGGATCACAACTTAAAGTCTTAGGTACTTTTTGTTGTTGGGACAACATATCGGACATATACAAGTTAAAGTACTTTGGCTCACATTTGGAGAGATTTTGTCTAGGATTAAGGTCCAGTGAAGAACATAATGGCAGAAAGTTGTAGCAGAACAGAAACAGTCAATATCATGGTAGGTAGGAAACACAATGAAATCAAGGGAGCAGGAAGGATATAGCCCATTCAGGCCAGTTGCCCAGGGTCCCTCTTATTCCTATCAGGCTTTCTCTTCTAATATATCATCCACTGGTAAACCCATTAGGGGACCCATCCAGTGTCCCACATTCATGATTCAGTCATCTCCCAAACCTCACCTATCAGTGCATGAGACTTTTGGGAGCACCTAGATACAAGCCACAGCAGTGACAGAGACCACACATTCTACTTCTAAATTAATCAGAACTTCCCACTTCTCTCAGGCCACCTTCCCAAACCTTTAACACATGGCCTTTGAGGAATATTCAAGAGTCAAATTACAACATGCAGTTACTTTTATATTAGTGGAAAACTAAAAATTCCTAACAGTTTGTATTTTATACTCTTTGTCTAGATTTTGTCTTTCTTATGTTTCTCTCATGGCTTGGACAAAACACCCCACACCAAAATTAAGGAAGGAAGGTTTATTTAACTCACAGTGGAAGCTTCAGTCCATAATTGGCTGGCTCCAAGGAAGAGCAACCCATGAAAAGGCCAGCCACTCATGGCAGTGAAAAACAACAAAATAGCAAAGGGAGGAGCAGCAGCTGCTGCAGCTAGCAAGACTCTTTCTCTTCCTTATGTTGTATGTAGACTACCCACCGCAGGGTGGGTTTAACACACACATCTGTAATCCTCACATTGCATCATGAATTAATCACAAACTCTAGAAGCTGCCCCAGTGACCATATGAGACTTTTGGATGACAACTAGATGAAAACCATATCATGTTTTCAACAGATTCTATCAGTTTTATCTCCATAATATTCTCACCTAGGACTTTCACCTTAAGCCTTAACTCCCACTCATTCTCTTCACTGCTACCAAGAGCTTTTTGCAGTAAAATACCTGGCTTTCTCATTTTCTCCTTATAAACTTTCAATAGCTGCCTTTTCATCAGTGCAGGGTATCCATGATTGGACTTGTTCCTGTTCTAACTTAAAGTTCAGGCTCTTTTGCATCAAACTATATACAATTCTTTGATCATTGCAAGCCACTTCAGATTTCTAGATATTTCCCCTTGTTTCCTCTCTTTGAATGTGTCCAATTCCTGTCTTTAGTTTCTAGGATGGACATGTTCAAGGCCAAAAAGTTGTCAATACCTTATGAGATTTTTCTACTTGCATCTCCATAAAAAGTTCTTCCCTTCTTCTATCCCAAGTAGAATAGAGTGTTCCTTCTTTCATGTTTTCATAGACCCCAAGTCCAATTTCTGTACTTGAAACCTACGAAGATGTGTTGCTAGTGTACTGTGCCTAATGATCTAAACAGTAAGGAGTGTGATGCCCTCATCTTTGAATTCCACTGTCCTCTCTGTGGAAGCTGCTCAGAAAATATGAACAAATGAGTAATTGAAAGCACATGTGCAATTTGCATAAATGAAAAAGCATCAATTGTTCAAAAAATGCTTCTTGATTTTAAATTCTGAACATCTAGCTGCAAGCCTTCAGAGGTATGGATGGAAGAGAAATCCGTGGTTCATGCCTTGCCCTATTTTTTTTCCTAAGCAGAAATCCTTGGCATAAGGTGCTGATAGGGAGTCTCTTTCATTGTTCATAAACAATGAAAGACTGTTGAGGCCTTTCATTCTGCTTTGCATTTTTTTTTCCAGATTTTCAGATACATTATTTGTCCCTGTTCTTATAAACGCATTTTAAAAGAGATTTGATATTAATGTTCACACACCTTTGAGAATAATTTTATTTTCTTTCAAACAGAATGCGAGGAAGGCTGGATAAACACACACACACACACACACACACACACACACACACACATTGATTGTGCTGGGAATTCATTTGAGGGTACTGTGACTTAGAATACAGTAATTACTTTAGGTTATCTTTACAAATTCAAGGAGTCCAGACAATTATATGATCTCACAATATTGTGGCAAATAGACCAAAGCACAAACTCTAATGTGTGAAAGATGGATTTTATACACATGCTTACATTTTTGATTAACTTATTCATTATTCACTCACTGGGTATTATACACTCACTGGGTATCTTCTTCAGTTGAGTTCTACATGAGAGGCTTTGGGTTCATAGAGGTTGATCAGAGGTTGGCTCTTTGATTAGTCTGGACAAAGTACTCAGCATTGGAAAACTTCTTGCATTCATTTGTTACCATGACAACAGTTGCCTCACTGAAGCTGTCCAGGATCCCTGACTCTTTCTGGCAGCCTTCTGCTTGCTCCTCAGATATAGCACGTGGGCTTCCACCTTTGTACCTTCACATGGCTTTCCTTTGCTTGCAATGCTCTTCTTAGAAAAGTCAAGCCATCTTTCAAAATTTTGCTTTAAGTGTCCATTCTACAAGGAAACTTTCTTTGATCTCATGCCCAGGACAGCTCTGCGATCTGTAGCAGTGCTTCACATGCATTTTTTGAATCCACAATAGTGCACACAGTTGTGCTTGGTTTTCCTTCTGCAGTACAAGATGTGCACACAGATGATCTGTGTTTCTAGTTCCCCCTACACACCTCCAGAGTCTAGAATTGTGCCAGTGAACTTACTCAACCATTTGCTGAGCGGATGAATGAATGAGCCCTGGTGAATGGGGAATGCAGACGGTGTCCTCTTTGCTATCCCATGGTTCATTCGTTGCCCTATTTTTTTATTTTCAAGCAGAAATCCTTGGCATAAGGTACTGAAAGGGAGTTTCAGTGGGCAATCTGTTTTCCTAAAAGAAATTGTTACCTCTTTGACCTCCCATAGTTCACAGCCCCTATGCTAGCTTGGTCCTTTCAGGTGGAATGGAAAAGAAAAGATACCAACCCAATTTAGAGGAATAACAAAGAGTAACTTTTGATATACCATTAGCAATCTCTTTCTCAGCATAAAAGATAGAATCAAGTTGCTCATTTATGGTGAAAGCAGTACTTTTAAAATAGCCAAACCAGAAAAGGCAGTGACCTTCAGAGGCTGAGACTAAAACATGCAACAATTCAGTTTAGAAACATGCCCTTTAAACTGATTTCATAATTGGAATTTAAAAGTCCCTACATGCATTCATGTTTTGTAGAGGTCCTGAAATTGACTCTGGCACTAAAGGGATCACTAAGTGATATTACTCAAGGAGGAAGAGGAATGGGACATCCATCACTCTGTCATGTTGTACCGTGTTCTGAAATTATAGTCAGAACTCACTTCTGAGCTGAGGGATAGTGTTCTCATCCAGCTTGCATCTACCCAACATGGATCAAGAGGTTGCACATTGCTGGGGAGCCCTGTCCCTTTTTTGATCTCACATCCCTTCCTCCTTGCCAGAGATTACCTGTGAGTGAAGTCTCCTCCAGTATGATATCTGATTTCTCCATGTCAAACTGGCTATAAATGTTAGACTGGTGCAAACTCTCTAATACTTTCTTGTTGGAAGGAGTCCAGAAAGTTCTACCAAGTTGAATTAGCAAAACAGAACATCTTTCCTCTGTGAAGATGTACAAACTCAATATAATTTCAGCAGATACCATGTCTGCTTACATGATTTTGGGATTATTTTTTGAGTCTCATGAAAATCAGAATTATATCCAGTTTTATAACTTTTTTTCCTGGCATATTTTCCAAACACTCTATGGGCCCATTTTTTTAAGGAAGGATTTTTGTCATGCCTTGGTAAACTAAGTCCTTTTGTTTTATCTACAACAGAAACATCAGCTGTGCCAAGGTAAACTGTAAACTCTTGGACCTCATCTCAGAACTACTGAAATCATAAACTCTGGAAGAGGGAAAGTATGAGCTGTGTTTAGAAGATGGTATGGGTGAATTTGGCTGAAGTTTATATTAGTACAGAGTGAAAATTAAAAGGGGAAAAAAAAGAGAATTTCCACCAAATTAACAATTCAAAAAAGATGATGAGATAATCACCTAACTTTACAGGGGAACAACGGAATAGCAGTTTAAAACAGCCTTATTTCATATGACTAGTAAAATGGACTAACATCAGGTAATTTTATTAATGAATGAAAATGTGTAAAATACTTAGGATAGTACCTAGTACATACTCCATACAGTAGAAATATTGGCTAGTATTAAAATTATTAATTGGTTTCATACTATATCCATTAATCAGATATTGTCTGCTACTTTTTCCAGATAGTAAAAATGCTTTACAATGATAAAAATGCAACAACTAGTAAATTTAAGAAATATTAAGATGAATATTAAAAATGAGAGGAAAAGTTTCAATGCATGCCATAGAAATTCTCATAACTGATTCTTCTAGTTTTAATTATTTTACCTAATTTGTATTACTATATATGTGTAAGATAAAAGCGATTTGCTAACTAACTGTTCACCCGTCCCTTCCACAGTCCTCCTCTTTTCTATGGCCCGGAATGCCCTCCTTTGCAATCTCTGTTTTTCACTTCTGGTGCTCTAGGCTACACTGACATTATGGTGACCCTTCAGATGGACTATCTTCCTACCCATTCTGCACATAAGACTGGTAAGTTTCTACCAGAGCAAGACATAAACTTCTAATGCAGTAAGTCAAAAAGTATTTGAGTTCCCTGAAGTAAAATATGATACAATTGAATTCTACATGTATTTAATGCTTCTGTATCTTTAATTTTAACATAAACTTAATTATGACAGTGGTCTAACCCAGCTCTGGGCTAAGGATCCAAGATGACTATATAAAGCACACTGCTCTGTCCACGTTATCACAAGCAGCTAACTGTTATCTTCGCATAACACACAAAACAGCCGGTTACTCTTTGTCAGAACGAAAACTCTCTGACAACTAGTGTGGCAGCTAGATGTTTATCTAATGGGTCCATGTTCAAATTCTACCACTGCCTAGCAGGCAGACACTGGGAGAGCCACTGAGCATTTTCAGATTAGTTTCTTCCTTGGGTTAGAGTTATGAAGAAGGTTAAGTTTGGTGAATATGTTGGGAAATGCCTAGCGTGCCATTCATGCTAATTGTCATTATTTATGTAGATTAGAAATGAAGAGGAGAGGGACCGGAATCTTGTGTCAGAGACCTTGGCAAAGTGGTGAGGCTACACTTCAAGCAAGAATCAATTTGCAAGACTTCTGTGCCCAGCGTGAAGCAAATGTGTCTGCAGGAGCAATGAGAGAAGAGGAAGGCAAGATTACTCTTTCCATATGCAGACACTTGCATAACATTTCTTTCCTGAGGTTTTGAATCCCAAAGAAGGTATGAAGCGTATGTTTGGGAGGAAGACTCATGAATTAATACCTTTCCCAGTGGAGCGGCTCACAGAAACTTTGAAATATTTATTAAAGAGTTGATAATGAGCAGAAAACTTTTTGAAAATCATATTAAAAAGTGCTTCCCAAACTGCTTCAATAAGTTAACCTTGGAATCACGAGACTCTACAGGAATAGAAAGAGCACGTTTCTCTCTCCCCATTGTGTCCCGTGTATCATGTGCATGCTGATAACTCTGATGGCCTCTTTCTAGGAGTTGATGGTGAAATGATACTCTTTTTGTGACCAATTGAATAATTATGAGGTTGAATTTTGTAATTCTGATATCAACTATTTCATAATGACATCAATTTAAACTTAATATTGCTCTTATCTTTTGACAAAAATAAGGTTTAATATGTTTTTCTCCTACAGGGGGTGAAATAAGGAAAGACTTTATTATACAAGATAATTAAAATTCTTCCTGAGGTTAAAAGTTATTTAAAAAGAATCACAACATGAGATAATTAGGCCTTATTAGACACTTTATCTGCTTCACTGAAGTCACTTTTTCCAGGCTGATAAAATATGCCTTTGTCTTTTTTTAGAAAGCTGGATACCAAATTTGGAGAAAAAATGATCTTTCCTCCTCCTCTTAGACTCAGCACATGACTGTGTGAATGGATTTGTAGAAATAATTTAATGACAGGGTTACAGTTTCCAAAAGCTAGACCTTTATAGAATGTGATGGTTTTCAAGTACTTATTCATTTTTTCTAGCAGAATTACATTTTACCCTCTATTTTTAGTTGGTTAACAGAAAATGATATGAATTTGTGTTTTCTGATTTTCTTTCCCTGACAGGCAGAATAATAGAAGATTAGTTTTGGGATAGTTAACAAAATCCCTTTGTTACTTGACAGACTCATTTATGCTTTCTTGTGTCATAACAGGTAAGGCAATGAATGCCAGTATTTGTGTTGTTCTTGTCTAATGAACATATAATACACGTTATTACCATCACTGTGCAGTAGCAGATGGTATTTTTTAGAGAAAAAGAGGTGCAGACATTTAAAGCACATGATGCTTTTGTAAAAGGAATCAGGTACCCTGAGACTGTGGGAAATGGGCCAGAGCTCTAAACTGTATCCCCAGAGGAGGTCTGATCCTGCTTTTCAGCTCTCCTCTAAGGCCAGTGGGGGATGACGAAGGGGCTGGTGAGGCTGCCACCCTCTGTTAATGACTCTTTGGGTGTCCAGTGGATTTTTGACTATATTCAGTGTAACTAACAATAAGTGGATCAAGTGCTCATAAATTTGCATCCAGCTTATTTTTGTGCATTGATCAGTAGAGGATGAGCAATTGTTGAACTTCACTTTTTTTTTTTAACTGTTCTGAAAAAGCATGTTTTATTTATTTTCTTTTTTATTTTAAAGAGTAAAAATAGCAGAAATGAAGATAGAAAAAAAGAACAGTAACAAGTAAGCGTACCTATAGTACAGAATTTCAAAAGAAGAAAAATTTAACAGTTGTTGCATTATGAACTTCATTTTAAAGAAAACTCTTCTGTTGAGAATGGCTTGCAATAGCAGCTTTATCAAGTCACATTTTCCTTCTGAAAAAAAAATGTTTCCTTTGGAGAAAGGTTTATATACATATTGGTCTGTCCAGGGCAAAGTAAAATATGTAGGTCTTGATGGAAGGTTAGGAACACAGGACTGTTCAGTAAATGTTTATATTAATGTAAAATATCTAATAAAATGTAATATGCTATGATGGAAAGATAGCCTTTGTCATATTTTTGTGGGACCTGTTGTGTATTATTTCAATGCAACTATTGTCTTAAAGAGAAATTTAAAAAATAAAATGAAAATGAAACCAAAATTGGAGCCCGGCAGGATGGCTCAGTGGTCTAAAGCTTCTGCTTAGGAAAGCTTAGGTGGCTGCAGGGACTGCGGTTCGATCCCTGGCACCACATGCTGCGCCAGCCCTGCCCTCAGGGCAGGCTGAGCCGGCCATAAAAATAAATAAATAAACAAACAAACAAAAAGTTCTGAAACAAGAAAAAAAATAAATCTTTAAAAAAAAGAGAAAATGAAACCAAAATTGTGAGCATAAAGGAAGCCTTATAAGAGGTATCCATTAAATAATTTTTTAAATCTGAGAAAAACTGAGAAGCTACGTACTTTAAGACTTATGTTTGTGCTACATAAGGAATGCATTCACTGTGGAGCAATGAGGTCCACACATATTGTGTCTTGATCCTTTTTACCACCCTTCTCCTTTTCCTTTACCCATTTCCTTATTTCTAAATCCTCTCATTGTAAGGTTTTTCTTAATCTGTTCAATGAATTTATTTTAATTTTGTATTAGTATATGCTTGTGGTATGTAGTGATTACATTAAGCTTGGGAGTAAGGTTTAAAGGTTTTATTTACCAATAGGACTTTTCCTCAGGGCCCGAGTGCTACCTACACTTTTTGTCTTTGCCCAGCTAAAAAGGTTTGACACCTTGAAGGTCCTAGTGGAGGCTCAGTGTTAATAAAAAGATGCACAGAGGATGAACCTACAGCTCAGTGAATTATTACAAAACTACTGTACATAACACCTCCATCTAGGCAAAGGCACTGGAACTCTCAAACACAGTTAACTGCTGCATAGTGATTTTGGCTAGGGTAAATCTGATCCGTACTCACTGATGCTAGCAGTCAAGATTTGCACTTGGTCTATGCATATGCTCATCATGTAAATAAAGACAATTTGACCTATTTTTCTAATTCTTTTAGCTTTTAGTCAGTTATCCTTAGTGCTCTTGCTGGGATGTTCAGTACAACGTTGAATAAAAGTAATAATATTATCCTTGGCCATGTTGATCACAAAAATAGTATTTTAGTATTTTCCCATTAAATATGATGCTTGATCTTCCTATTGGTTTCCTAATACTTGTCTGGACTGGATCCTGATTTTTATCAGGTGTTTCTTCTGCCTCTACACAGGTCATCATGATAGTCAATAAATATGTTGAATTACTTTGGTTCTCTAATATTAAAACAATTTTGAATTCCTAGACAAATCAAAGTTTCTCAAACTATTATTTCTGTATGTAGCTGATTCAATTTACTAATACTTTATTCAGGCTATTTGAATCTTTGTTCACAGGTGAGATTGGATTCCTATTTTTCTGTCTTGTATTTCAGATGAAGGGATTTTTTATTTGTTAAAGAGAGCAAAATAATATTAAAACAAAAATTACAAGTGATATAGAAGTTCACATAACAAAATAATACAAGTTTCATAGTATTTGTTGTAATGCACAGTGTTCCAACTAGTTGTTCATATTACTGGATATATGCATGAAAAACTGAAAAGAAAAAAAAGAAAGAAATATATAAGACATTAAGAAGAGAAAAAATACAACTGATAAAAGGAGACAAAACAAATTAAACATTAACTGCTCCTTTCCGAAGACTAGGAGAAACCCACAGTACAGTTGACCAGACTATCCTGCTTACATACATAGACAAAACTCTTTCCTTACTCCCTCCCCTGTCCTTCTCAGCACAGTAATTTCTTCCTTTTGAATAGGTTCATTCCCTTTTCCCAGAATCTTTTGTACACTTCAGATTCAATTTTTCTCCTTCAGGCCCTCACACTAAGGAGACAATGTGATGTTCACACATGTGGGTCTGATTTATTTAACTGAAAAGAGCAGACCAAGGTTATCCAAACTTAGAATTATCATATCCTCTGTCTTAGTTACTCTTCTCTTGTTGCTGGGACGAACAGTCGATGCTCCAAATGAGGGTAGGAAAGGTTTATTTAGCTCACAGTTACTGGAGGTTTCAGCCCATATTCAGCGGGGTCCAAAGCAGACTGACGCATGGCAGAGGGCAACCTTCCATGGTGGTGGCTAAGAGCAAGAGCACTGAGAGAGCTAGCAGTTGCTCAAGCAGCTAACTTCTCTTCCTACCTTACATTGAAATGTAAATCACCTGCCCCAGGGAGAGTCAGCACCCAATTCCACAATAATCAATTACAAACTTCAGAAGCAGCCCCATGACAGCATGAGGCTTTGGGGGGACACCTATACACAAACCATAACATCCTCTTTTTCTTATTTACAAATTTTTTTTTTGGTAAGATTTGAAGTATTTCTTTTTTAAGTGTTTAGAACAACTCACTAGTGAAGCTAACTAAAGTTTCAAATTGTTTTATCAACAAGGCTTTAAAATCTCTTTAGGTTTAAGTAAGCTTCCAAAGTCACATGTTTCAATAATCTAACAATTTTATTTGTCATCAAATTTTGGCATTACATTTGATTTTCCTTTGCCATTTTTCATTTTTTAAAAGTTTTAATTTTTAAATTTTATGTATTTAGGACAGGATCTACAGAGTCTCACTAGACAGATCAGACTCATAGTGATTCTCCCTTTTTCAGCCTCTCAAATGCTGGGATTGTAGGCGCAAGCTAACCAGCCCAGTCTCAGTCACTGTCTCAGCACGCCCGAGGCGGGGAGGGGGACGCATGGCACCCCTCAGATGGAACCCTGGTTCCTGCCTCTGCCTAAGCAGGTGCTTTAATCCACTGAGCTATCTGGCTGGCCCACCTTTGTCATTTTTAATATCTGCAGAAACTACAGCATTGCCTTCCTGTCTCTGGATGCTATTTGTGCTATTTTTCTTCTCCATCAGTCTCTCAAACCATTAATAAATAGTGTTTTCTCCTCATTTGTGTATTTATTTTTTATCAAAATAATTTAAAGTTATGACTTTATTATTTCCTTCTGTTGGATTTAATTTGCTCTTATTTTTCTAACTTACTGAACTAGAAACTTAGCTAATTAAATTCAGGCTTTCATCTTTTCTAATACATACATATAAGCATATACACTTTCTTGTAATCATGTCTTTTTTGACTTGCCAGCTTGGATATATAATAATTTTAGCTCAAAGATTTTTACAACTTTCTGATTTCTTCTTTGATCCAATAGTTTATTACATATATATTTATCACATTAAGTCATATTGAGAGATTTTTAGAATTATCAATTTCTAGTGTAATTATGTTATGATCAGAGAATATATTTTGAGATTAAATTATTTTAAATATGTTTAACAGTCCTATAAAACACTGTACATGGTTCCAAAGTAAATCCTGAGGGGATTTGACTGACCTCGAGAGATACAAAAATTACATGTTTTGCTATATAGGTTTTGCTTAAACTTGCCCTAAACCACCCAGCAGAAATGTTTAACCACAAGGCAAGAAACAGAAAGCTAGATTAGATTACTGAGCTGTAAAAAGCTTAACTCAACAGCTTCCAACATTGCCAGTTTTACCAATAACCCATTGAGATTATTGAACATTGGATTATGTATACGATTAATTTCTCTTAGTTAAATGAGAAAACATTTTTTCCTACCAATAATGTTTAGAAAAATTATAATGTCTATGCCCTGTGCTCTGTATAACTAATAGGACAACAATATGCATTGTATCAAATTTTGGAAATGTACTACTAACGTGTTTTACAACTATCACACATTGTTATTTCTTATTAAAAGTAATAAAAAAGTTGAAAAGTCCAATATAGTTTAGAATGTTGTTACAGGTTGAGTATTACTCATTTGAAATCCTTGTGACCACAAAAATTCTGGATTCGGAATTTTTTTTTTTTTTAGATTTTGGAATATTTGTGCATATATAAAGAGACATTTCAAGAATAGGAAATAAATTTATTTTATTTTATTTTTTTTTTAGGAAATAAATTTAGACATGAAATTCATTTATGTTTCATGACAATTCATACATATAACTTGAAGATAACTTTACATAATATTTTAAGTAATTATGTGCACAAAATAAAGTTTTATGGGATATAATTTTCCACTTTGGTGTAATGTTGGTGCTCAAAAGTTTTAAGTTTTAGAGTACTTTAGTGTTTAGATTTTTGAGTTATAGGTACTGAACTTGTATATTTAATTCTGTTTAATGCATTTCTGAAATAGAGTTATATTCTGCAGCTTTTAAATTTCGTTGTTCTACATGCTTGCTGGTTCAAGTTTGTTAATAATGTTCTTCAAATCTATTGTGTCCTTACTGATTTTTGCCTGACTTCACCTTCAGATATTAAGAGAGGTATAGGAACATGTGTTATTATAATTTTGAATTAGACTCTTTGTGCATTTCTTTGTATTTTGTTTCACAGTTATCAGGTGAATGTGATTTTGAATTGTTATATCTTCTGGTGAATTAAATATTTTATGTAGGTGCATTTTATACAGCATTTACAATTTTCTTCTAATTCATGTTTGTATGATATATCTGGCTACATCCTTCTACTTCACACCCTTCTATACCATCTTCTTTCATGCTTTTCATCTGTCCTGCCTTTTCTCTGATTGTTATTAATTAATTACTTTATTTATTTATTTATACCTGGAGCCTGGAGATTGAAGTCAGGACTTCGCCCTTGATGGACAGACACTTATGCTGCTAAGCTCTTTAGCCAGCCCTCTTTTCTCTAATTCTTATCTTGGATATTTAAAAAAAGATATTTATTTCTAACCACTTAATTCTTCATATTTGATTATTAATTTGAAAGTCTGTGCTTTTAAAATATCCTTTTAGCAGTAATTCTTACAAATTAATATTAGTACTTGCAGGACAGGCCTGAATTCTTAGCACTAGGGAGGCGGAGGCAGAAGCAAAACCAGCCTGCATCCCATTTCAACAAACAAGCAAAACAAATAGCAAAAGTAAAAAAAAAAAAAGAAAGAAAAAAACAGAAACAAAACCTGAAAAAGGGCACTTCACTGACTTCTCAGAGCGCAATGTTACAAGTTGTTGGGAGCAGCTAAAGCTGGAAATTGATCACTTGTGGCAGGGCAGGGGAAGGCCAGTGGGCCTAGAACAGCTCAGCTACTTTAGTCTTGAGAAAAACATATTGTTTGGTTTAGGAATTAGTCCCTAGGCAGCCTTGTGTCCTATAAACTTGCAAAGGTAGAAATAAACACCCCTACTGTCACTCTGGGATGCTTTGGCAGTTGGGGCCGGGCCACCACCTGGCCCAACTCCTGTCTTCTTGTCTCTTTTGTCCTTGTTCCTGCTGCCTTTTCTCCCTGGGTACACCAAGACTCGAATGAGTTCCCACAAAAGCTTTTACTTTTCACCCAGACAGTACAAAAATCTTATGTGATTTTTACTGCATTTATCATTTGTGTAACTTATGTCTGTTTTTGTTTGTTTGTTTTTTACCCTGACAAATCTGGAACTTATCAGGCAAGCCAGGAGGCTGGGAATACTCAGGAAGAGGTACTGCTATAGCGTTGATGCAGACTGGTTTCTTCCTCAGCGAAATCTTCATTTTGCTTGTATTTCCTGTCAATTGACTAGCTGAACTCTCCCCCACGTTAACAACAATCTTCTTCACTTAAAGTTAGCTGATAATTGATATAACCATAGCTACAAAATATTTTCATGGCAACATCTGTTATTGTTTGATTGAATAACTGGGTATCAATACTAGACATCGTGAACTTCCATTAAGCATTCATGAGGCAGCTTCCAAAATAGTCACAGTCTCATCATCCCCTCTGTAGTTTTCAGCCTTTTGATTTTATGTTAAATTGTGTTTTTTAACGTATTTCTGATATGCTAATTTTCTTTTCAGCTTTATTTAAGTTGATCTTATGCTCACCTACTCATAAAAATTGCTGTCAGTTTTTATGGTTTCTTATTTCATTTTCATGCCACTCTCATTTTTATCACAGAAGACCTGGTTTTTTTTTTTGGCATGTGATGTTATTTCCACCATTTTAAGCCCCTACTGACTTTTCTGTTTTCTTGATGGGCATACGTTTTCCTTCATATTTGCATTATCTTCCTGATTACCTGTGTGTGCCAGATAGTATATTTGAAAATTTAAAACCTGTAGAACTGATTTGAAGAGTATGTTACCCTTCTTAGGTGATTTTTATTTGGTTGTTAGTTACTGTCTTAGTTATTTTGTTCTTGTTTCTGGGACAAATACCAGACACTCAAAGTGAAGGAAGGAAAGGTTTGCTTAGCTTACAGTTACTGGAGGTTTCAGTCCATACTCGCTGGCCCAAGGCTGAATGGAACAGGGCAGAGAGCATCCAGTTCATGGCAGCGGAATAGCAACAATGGTGACAGAGGCAACCGACCAACCATGGCAGAAGACAGCAACAATGCTAGTCTGTCTCTCTGTCTCTCTTTATATTACATCAGGCTCTCTGCCTTAGCCTATTCGCCTCAAGCCACACCTATAATTCCCAGCAGTACTAAGACCAATAATCTCATCAGTCCTAAAACACATAATCCTAGTGACTCATAAGTCAAGTCTCAATATATAGAAGTCCCCACCCTATGATTACATGAGGTTTTGGGGGGACAACTAGACATAAACCATTACAGGTACCTGAGTATAAAGTCAAGGGAATTCCTGAGTAAGCCTTTGGCTTTGATTCCTTTTACTTACTGCTTTTAGCTAACTTTAAAAATCACTAATTTTGGAGGTCATGCAGTTAAGCCGTATCTTTTTAGTCACCCACTAATGTTGCTACAGATAACTCCTGGGCCATGCTGATAATAATTGCGCAAGTTGTTTTGCTTGGAACTGAGAGTTGATTTGATTGAAATCACTGACTTTTGACTTGGTCCCAATGTGTCCTCTTAGTGTCAGATGGCTAAAAGCTCCACCCTTGGGTCATGATAATGCTGCCATTTTCTGAAACAGTGTTCTATGAAGAGCCAAACAGATGAGTCGATATGTGCAGGCCACTGACTCTTTCACCTTTCCCATACCTCAAACTATCCGATTCTTTAGCCCTGAATCTTATTTCTTTTTTTTTTTTTCAATTCTTTTATTGTTTAAATTTAACAATGGTTATATTACATATTTTCATCATCAGATCAGTTTAGATTAATACATATAGGTATATAAGATTGATCAAACAACTAAACATTAACCTTTCTAAATCCACATTACTGTTTTTTTTTCTTTTCCCCCTTTTTTTCTTTGAAAGTTGACATATTGCATATTGTCCTCAGAATCATTCTATAGAGTGCAGTGTGTGGGCATGACCCACCTCCCTATTAATGTTGCATAGAAAAAAGTAAGAAAGAAAGAAAAAAGAAAAAAGAAAAAAAAAAGGAAAGAATATACTTCTTTTTGGACTAAGAGGAAGCAGATACATATACAATCAAAGGTTTTGCAATTGCAGTGTGCCACCAGTGAAGCTTGTCACGTTGGAGGCTATTGAATCTAAGCCTCGTAAAGCTCATCTCACCAATCTAGCTCTGCGTTCCATGCATTGTATTTAAGGATTTTTTTTTTTTTTTTTTTTCCTGGGTGGTCAAGGGCAAG